>JAHFWI010000085.1:1200000-1504759 GCA_028554975.1 Himalopsyche kuldschensis | reverse complement strand
TGTCCATAAACCATTCTCAAACATCATTGTCATCTCAACACAAAAAAAATGAATGGAGCTTTTAATTATTTAAACACGTCATCCTAAAAAAACTGTGCCAAGCCGTCGAGTAACCTTAGTCGATAACTCTAAATTGTTATTTTTAATACTATTTTAGAAGCGAAAAAATAGTAGGAAATATTTTATTTAAGTTTTCTCCGCTCTCAATGTGGGCAACTAATTAAGGTAATCTTTATCTATCCCTTTATCACTTGAATGGTGTTGCAACTTTAGCGCGCAGGACATTAGCGGCCGACGCTATGTATTTTAAATAATATTTGAAAATTTCACATGGTGGAATATCTTATTATTTTTTTCCCAATCGATATAATTTTCTTGGATAAGTTAGGTTAGGGTAGGTTAGGTTATGTAATGTTAGGTTAGGTAAGTTTAGGCTCAAAATAATCTTATATTGCGCGTTAGTGTTGGGGCGCTAATGTCCTACGCGCTTATGTTGGGGTTGTTCTGCGCGCTATCGTCGGGTGCCTTCTTGAATATATTAGGTATATAGAGTGCAACTTTCCCCATAGGTGGGTATAAAAAAGTAAATTTTGGTCATTTTGTGGATTGGATGTCTTTTGCAGAAATACCTTCGAGTCTTGACTCAATCCGATATCAAAGTATTTGTTTTTGATTACATCCATCATCCACCGACAAGCCATCTCAATTGACATCCGATACTCTCAGTGCTTATATTATAGTAGTACTGTTTAACGTGTTTATATTGTCACTCTTCTCTCATAAAAATGAAAAAGGTCTTGTAAAGGGTATTTCAATAGGGATGCTCAAAATATGTTACTTTGTCCTGCTGAGTAGATTATTCATTGTTTAGTGGCCAAATTTGAGTCAACCAGTTTGGTAAATAATCGGCCAACACCTACCTGTACGTCATCAATACGTCAAAATACAATATCTGGTGAAAGCATTGCTGCTGTGTGTGAAAGTGTACAGGACAACCCAAGGCAGCTTATTTCTCGTTGTTCACAAGAACTTGGCTTTTCTGCGACTTCAACTTGGCGAATTTTGAATCGGGCCTTATGTCTGCACCCGTATAAAATCCAACTAACCAAGGAACTTCAGGTAAACGACCACAGACAACGCCTGATTGGGTTCTGGAGCAGTTGGAAGTTTACCCAAATTTGTCAAAAAAGTCAACTTTAGCGACATGGCCCATTTTACAATGAATGGATATTGGCATTCATTTGATGCTATATTCCATATTTAATGCCGTAAAATATACTTACAAATGAAATTAAAATTTAATCGAAATCTCACAAATAACTTGTTTTATTTACATTTCAAAACTAAGCGTCCTTATAAAAAGACCCTTTATAAGCAGTCTATTGTAAGATATGTGTTTTATCTTCTGTATTTTATTGTACTAGTCTTCGCCTGAGCTAAGTTGATTCTTTGATTGTTTTTTTCACTAACCATTTCTCTTTTGATTGAAGTAACTCTATAATATATGTATATACTTTAATCAATAACGTTTTGTTATTGACGATTAATATAAAGTAACATTTCATTTCTTTCTTTTCTAACACTTCACAGTTTTTAGTATACGGGCCATTATGCTATCCATAGATTGAAAACATAATAGCCGATACGCACATACATGTCAGTTCTATGAATAGTTTACCTATTACCAGCCTAAAGAAATAATGTACAAACTAGTTTCAAATGTATACAGGTGTCAAACTAATGTTGCATATTAAATGATTTTTTCACAATACGGATGATGCCTTTTCGAAGACAGTAATAAAAGAAGACCAGAGGTATTAGTAAACAAATACTCTCTCGCTACTACTCTTTCTTATGATGGGATGGGTTTGGAAAGAGGGTTTAGACATACATGCCAACATAAATCAATTAAAAAAACTGCTAGCATTAATATTCAAGCCTGTGAGATCCACAATCGAAGCCAACGACGTCGACTACGGTCTGGAATGATTGCGCTTTAAAAAACTCACTTAATTTCAACATAACGTTAACTTTAAGTAAATATAATAACACATTTTTAGTACTTATTCCACATTAAATTTATACGATCAGGACCGGTTTCGCTCATGGCGAGCATTATCATCTGATCATCAATGTGTTATTATTTTTATTATAATGTTATTCCACCAAGTATTGACAGTGAACACCTTTAAAGTGATTAACTATAAGTACCTACTCCAGTATGATTTTGTCCTCGTAACTTGTGTTTAAATGTATATATATTTATAAGGTTAATATTGAGATATTGAGACATATATGTATATGAGAATTATACTGACCCTAAAATGGCACATAGCAAGAACGATTCACTTAATACTAGACATGTACTAGCGCCCCATTATTCGATCCTGATTCAGTCTCTTCAAATAATATTGAGTGATTATATAAAGTATAAACAACCAGTTATCTTTGAAACACTAATTCTGAGATGTACCATTGGGAGCCCATATTCTCTTCGGACAAGGATCAAAGCAATGTGACAATATATAATAGTTTTATAACATTAAGAAACTTTTACGTTACATTAGATGTTAATAACAAACTATTTGTAATTTTCCTAGGCAAAATAAACACTATTATTTATTTATTTATTTAAGAAAAAGCAAATCATGGCATTACAGCTGATGCCAATGCGCCATGTATTTGACAAATATAAATACGTGTATTTATATCTATACATACATGTAAATACATAATATTAATCACTAATTAATTAAAAACAAGATGAAAACATTGTAGTCATAAAAACAGAGAGAAAAAAATTTATAAAATCATATTAGAAATTTTCAAAGATGTCAACCGAGTGAGTTCTGACAAAATCAACTTTTATACATAAAATATAGTATTCGTCTGAACTCACTCACGTCAATATGAAATATGTCGAAATCCGAAGCAATGCCGTTTAAAATTGTTAAAGCTCTTCCCAGAGGCATTCCCATTGGCAGACTGGTTCTACCCCTTGGAAGAACAAACATCTCATGCTCACGATTCCTCAAAAAATTATCAGGAACATTCAATTTAACATTTTCAAGAATGCTGGAATTCTCATTTTGGCCTCGGATAAGCCGAAAGAAATATAATGCCAAGTACATTTCTCTTCGAGCATTCAAACTATTGAAAGTGAGCATCCCTAAGGGAAAGTCTGTTGGATAAAGCCATGGGTATATGGGTATGTCCTCAAATAGAGAATTCTCAAAAATTTCTTCTGAACCCTCTTCACCATAAGAACACATTTCGCACCCCTCGGTGCCCAAACAATCGATCCACTCTCAAGTCGGCTTCGAACCAAAGAATTATACATTAGTATCAACATTTTTACTCCTGGAAAGACCCTGGTAGTGCGGAGAATAAAGCCCAACATTTGCAAATCTTAATGTGATTGTTAAATGTTAGTTTGCTTTCAAATTGTACGCCAAGATCTTTTACTGATGAAATTCGCGAGAGAGTTCGACCATTCATTGAATATTGAAAGAATAACACTCGTGAGCTCCTCGTAAACGATAAAATATTGCATTTATCAATATTAAAATCAAGTTTGTTACATCTTCCCCATTCTATTATATTATCTATATCGGACTGGAGACGATGACATTCATCCAAGGTGACAACCCTCAAAAACAGTTTCAAATCATCAGCAAATAATAGGAACTTAGAATATTTAATGACTTTTACAATATCATTTATAAATATAGTGAACAGCATTGGCCCCAAGTTCGAGCCCTGTGGTACACCAGAATACGTGTAGAACGGTAGCGATTCAAAAAGCCCATACCTTACGTATTGTTTTCTGTTCCGAAAATAGCTCGCAAAAAGCCTAACGAAGCCGTCAGACAAACCGATTTGTTGTAGATTTTCGAAAAGGATGTCATGTTCGACCCTGTCAAATTCCTTCGCGAAATCATTGTAGGAACAGTCAACTTGCAGGCCTTTATTTAATGCCGTCGACACGTAATCTGTAAACACCATCAAGTTAGTATCGGTTGATCTGCCTGCCCTAAATCCATGCTGTTCACCGATTATAAATGGCTCAATTCTTTTCATTATCATGTGATGCATGATCATCTCTAAAACCTTTGTTGGTGTTGAGAGAACAGCCACTGGTCTATAATTTTCAACTGATGATTCTGCACCATTTTTAAAAATTGGAGTAATCTTAGATATTTATAAATTAGATACTATAAATGAGTTTGAATTGCTGTAAAAATGCTGTTCAATAAAATTTGAAATAGTTTTGTCTGAATAGTTAAGTAACATGCATTTCATTGATTGAGTAGGCATTTACTTGGTAGAACTCCATTATAATATGGTAAGAAAAATAACAATGTATTTTAGTTCTACATAAATTATTAAATATATTTGTGGATAGCTATTTCGGCTTACGCCTTCGTCAGAACTAGTTCAGTAGTTAGTAGCCGATTCTTACCGTATTATAATATGCATGTCGTTCATTCAGCTTTTGATATATACTTTTTAGCAAAAAAACATTCAAGTGGGAGGACGGAGGTGTTGTGACTCTTAAAAAACTAATAAAGGTTTTTATCTTTATTTCAACATGTACCTTCATAATATTACAAATTAGCGCAATAAAAGTAGTAGGTTTTCGAGAAAAAAAGGCAAACTGATTTGTTTGATAAGCATAAGAAATATATTAATTTAGTGATACTTGTAATACGTATTCAAATAAGAGGAGTCGTAGAAAATACACTTCTGTAAGTATTGCTAGCAACGACCCTGGATTCATTCAAGTGCATGGATAAGTGATATTAATTTTCTTGATAGTTACTAACATATGAAGCGTGTAGATCATAGGTTCCCAACCTTTTTATGATGGCGACTCCTTTTTTTTAAAGCCATGTGACCCATGACCCCATAGAATTGAAAATGTGCATTTTTCATAAGCTAATTAAAAAAAACAACGAAAATTCATTCAGTGGATATTTTTTTTAGTTGACTGTATAAGTTGGCAACCCCACAGAAATTCCCTGCCACGACCCCCTTCGGGGTTCGAGATCCATGGCTTGGGAAACCGTGGTCTAGATAAAACGAAGCGATAAGTCAACATACCAACACACATTGTGCTAAATTTCACGTTGAATATGCCCGTATTTGTTTTTTCAAACCAATTACTAATTACTGAGAATTTATGAATAACAATATTTACTCTATAATTGTGTGTCTATGAACTATATTGTGAAAAGAAATGTTTAGTTAAAAGCTTTTGCAGTAATTCAAAAACTTTCCGAAAAAGTATTTGTAATTCTGCATTTTGGCCGACTACCGTTTTTATTTAACTCAGTGCATATGGAGTGCATACGTTTGTACGTTTTCTAATTGACAATCAAATGCTTATCTTCAAAGCAAATTAAAAGGGCTCATAAACTTAGTGCTAATTGCGATTCATATTGTAATTTATGTCATCGAATTTCATTACGATTCACGCGGCATTCGAGCCCTTGTTTATTTGATAACTCAAATGACCTGCGCCGACTTTCACGATTGGTTTATTGATTTTTTCAACACGTCAAATAACTCTCGACGTACACGACGACGGAGTGTCGAAACACTCGATGATTCTCCGCGGTCGATAAATCCGGCGAGCGGACAGACGGACCCGCGGTGAGGGTCAGTCTTTGAACGCGCCGTTCGGATTTATCCTCCGAACACGTGGGGCTTGCGCAATCTCCGGCCGGAGCGCGCCAATTAGCAGGTGCCGCAGCCGACTGTGCGAAATTCCTACCCTTTGTCTGACACTTCATTCACAACTGGATTTGGAAAGTGACGATTAGCGAAAATATAAAAATGCGATCTCTTTTCGTTTGCCGCCTTTTATGCATATCTCGTTATGTAATAGCATTGCTAAGTGTAGCCTCCACGCCACTAATGATCAGCGTTTCATTCAGAATAAAATAATACAAATATTGTATTTAAACCTTTTAGACGCCCGTGACTTTGTTAATTATAGTAATTAACTTAAGCGAATAGTAAAAAGAAGGAAGTGTAAATTTTAGGGCTGTGGAGCCGGGGTTGGAGTCGTGGAGTCGGGGTTTCTTGGCCGGAGTCGGAGACGTATCGGTGTCGAAAATTTTGAAAAGATTGAACTTTTTATTTTTACATATAATATGTCAAATTTGGCTATTGGCAGGATTGGTTGATTGATATATAATAGAATATACAAAAATACGATAGGTAGAAAAAAAACGTGACGAAATTTAGTCGGAGTCGTGTTTTTGGTATATGCTGGAGTCGGAGTCGTAATTTGAATAGGATTTGAAGATAAAGTTTTCATCACTACGTTACCTCACTTTGAAAAGGTTCTTATAGATTGTTTTGCCAAATTGACCAGTTGGTCGGAAAAGCTTGTATTTACCGCATTCTTTCATATGTATGAATTTTAGAATTATCTCTAGTTGAATAACGGAATTACCAGAATTCCGGAGTTGCACTGCATCTGCACTATTTTTTCACTAAATTTAATAGACAAAGTTCTAAGATTGCCATCATTATTTCAATCATTAGATCTTTAAGATCACTATTTTTCAGAAAGAGTTGTAAAAAAATATGCTTAAAATAAGTAATTTGCAACATTTTTACATGCTCATTGTTACAAGTGAATTTTAATCAATCGAAACTTCAAACGCTCATATCTCAAAACAGTGTCAAGAGCACCTTTTCAATATCAGAATCTCAACCTCTATTTTGTAATTTATCATGTAAGAAAATTAGAAACACTCTTACTTAATTTCTTAAGAAACCTTTGCGACAGTAAGTCTGAAAATGCCTCTGAAACAGGCGAAGCACGTGTCACGAATAATTACACAATACTTTAAATAATTAAAGTTATTATATATTAAAATGAACTTGTAAAGCTACCGCCAAATCCATTGAAAGTGAAAAAAGAAAAAAAAAATTTGTAACATAATTTATTTCAAAGAGGTCTAAGTATATCTTGCCACTTATGACGTAAGGGAAGAAGAATCTGAATTATTTAAGGCAGCGTGACGTCATTTATTGCCGATCCCCAAATGTAAAATGATGTTCCTAGTTCCTATCCATTTATCCAAGAAAGCAATTTTCAAATGTATTGAATTTATTTATCACTTTCTTAATAAGTATTTAGAAGTACTGAAATCAGCCCATATTTTTTTATAAACAATTTAAATTCATTTTGTCGTTAGAATTTAGCACATTTCTATGCCTTTTGTCACGACTGGGTTTCGGTTTTGGCATCTTCGGGCATATCGAGTGCACGAATGAATTTGATCCGACGTTAGAAAGTACTATCGCAAATTTGAATTTTGAACTTTCCGTCAGTTTTGTTTCGGGTTTCGTCTTTCAGCGTCTTCAGGCATTTCAAGCGCACGAATTAACTCTAACTCACTTATGGAAATGTACAAAATTCAAACGATTCAAATTTAATATTGAATTTCCATCAAGCACCTTTAGTTGAAATTCTTAATTATCGCTGAGCTTAAAAGTTATTGATAGCAATCTGATTCATTGATAAATTGATATTAATGAGATGAGAGAAAAGATTATGTCGTATTATTTGAGAATCAGAATAATTCGATCGCCGGATATTTTAATTAACATTTTTCAGTAGTTAATAATAAACCTATAATTTCGTTAGGATAGATAAAATTGAGTTGTTCATTCAAAATTGGCAAACTATAAAAAAAACTAAAGGGACGGAAACGTATAAATTTCAAAAGATTCAAATTTGATTTCCTTTAAGCACCTCTAAGTCGAATTATTGAACAGCTTTACTAACGATCCTCACCGAGAGCTTTTGATTCCTTTAATTAATAAACGACACTGTAACGGAATGGAAAATATTTTTGAGCTTTTATCCTGATTGTTTGCGTTAGTTAGAATTTGATTCCTTGAATGGAAATTTAACATATTTCTTTTCAATTGATTAACTGATTTGTGACTGAATTTATGAGTGTCAGCGAGCTTTCATTCATACCCGAAAATCTCTTAGCTATCATTAAAGTGACTGACAATCAAGTTTCGATGGTATGCCTTCTATTGAAATATTTTACTTGATGTATATATAATCTTGCAAAGGCCGACCGATATTAATTATTAAAAAATGAAATTTGATTTTTTAAACTTTTCCATGAGTTTGTCGCTAACGACCCGGGTTTCGCCTTCCGGCATCTTCAGGCATTCCAATTGCAAGTGTTTATATATGTTACAGTGAAACTGTATTCTCAGTGAAAATATATTCTTCTCCAAGCTGTTATTGAAATTAAATTTGACCGCTCTATTTTCAGCCCAATGTTTGTCTGTGTTTTTCTTTGGTTCTCTTTTTATGAAAGGACTACTTGCTGATTTTGTTTCATTGAAGCAAATCTAAATTTTAGGCCGGCAAATCATCGACTTGGGTCAATAATTTCAATGATCGTGACCAGTGAAATCATGTTGTCATACAAATCAATTTCTTGAAACATTTTCACTGAAAATACAGTTTCACTGTTACATATGTATATACAAATCAAAGTAGATCACTAATTTTAATTGTTATTAATGTAATGAGTTTCAATGAGTAAATTATAATTATTAGATATTTTCAATGAAGTATCGTGAAATCTGAGTTTAAGAAATTAACAGCTCATTACATGGAAATGCTTACTTTTATAATAAGTGGGGTTTTATCCGACCCATTATTAAAGATAAGCCTTAACCTGTTCACTATCAATACATGGTGGAATGGCATTATAAAAAAAATAATAAAACATTTTAAGTACTTATTTCATATTGAATTTATTTAGATCAGGACCGGTTTCGCTCATCGCAAGCACTATCAACTTAAATTGAATGAGTTTTATTATTTTTATTATCATTAAAGAATTGATTTATTTAAGTGTAAGTGTATTTATTTAGTTAAAATGTGATATTGAAATCCCATCAAGCACCCACAGTCGAAAGCCGAAATTATGATATGATTAAATATTCAAGACATCCATTATTTTATTAGCTAATTTAAGTCTATACGAAACCCACATCTTTTAACGTTTTACATCAGTAAGCAATCTCGTCGAAATGTCATATTCAGGGCTGTGGAGTCGGTATAAAAATGTTCGACTCCGACTCCAGCATTTACCAAAACCACGACTCCGACTCCAACATTGACCAAAAACACGACTCCGACTCCGACTAAGAAAGTTTAATATCGCCACTTTTTGTTGCCTAATTTTACTATTTACGTGTATTCAAAGAAATATCAACTCTACCAATCCGGCCAATCGCATAATTTTACATATTGTATGCAAAAATAAAAAGTTCAAACTTTTCAAAATTTCCGACTCCGAGTACGACTCCGGCCAAATCGCCGCCACGACTCCGACTTCGGCCAAAAAGCTTCGACTCCACGACTCCGACTCCGACTCCATAGCCCTGGTCATATTAATCAGTAATAAGAATGGTGCTTCTTTTAAATGTATGTGAAAGTTTTTCGGGTCAAGAAACAATCAAAATATTGCACTGATGACGTTTCAATGGCATCGCAGCGAATACTCTAACCATTGTTTCGATTGAATGCAATATATTTTCTGGTGATTGTTTATTGTTTAATTTAATATTAATACAACGTGTTTTAATTGCCACGTTCGTGTGTGATCTTTCTTACGCTGGTTTCTTCCGTTTAAATCACTGGTTCACAAACTGTTTCGAGCCGTTACCCCCTTTTATGGAAGACAAATATCTTGTAATATAAAAAAAAATGGTCAGAATTTAAATCAATTTTTAGTCTGGATAAAATTCAAAATATCATTGATATTGTTACTAAACTGTTTTTTTTACAGATCTGACAGATTACTTAATTGTAAGACATCAATATCTTTTTAAAAAAATCTTTCAATATAGTTAGTCTAATATTCTCACAACTCACTTTTAATGTGTTCACTGTTAATACTTGGTGGAATGGCATTATAATAAAAAAAACATATCAAGATCTTTTTTGTATTTATTCCACATTAAAGTTATTAGGATTAGAACCGGTTTCGCTCATATCAAGCAGTTTCAATATTATCCGAATGATAAGAAAAAAAACCGATTGTATAAAAATATAAAAAAATTCTAAGATTTTCTTCCAGAGCAACCTGCTTCAAAATTCGCGAATGGGTATATTCTTTACTGAACCTACTAAATCAAACACAAATTATGTCTCGTGTCTGTGATATGAAAAAGTGTAGGAAATGGACCATTGACGTTTTTAATATTTGGGGTTACATTCTTAAAAAAAACTCCGTGACCCACCGGTTGAGAGCCGTGGGCTCAGATAATGTACGTTTTGTATTTTCATCGTGTTACATTAATTTGTGCGTGACTGTTTTAATAATTACTTATACCTTGTACACGATTATCCAAACTTATTATACTTCATCCGCTTTATTATATTCTAATAATTATCCTACAAAATGTAACATACGATATATTACTTTAAAATATACGATAACAGCGCTTAACGTTCAGTATATGGGCCTGTAGAAAAGAGGATATATGTTTTATATGTGTAAAGAAATTCTTGAATAATTAAATAATTATTTCATTTATTTTCAGTGAACTAATATTAGTAAAAAAAAATCCAAATAATATTTCCCAAATAATCTCCGCTAGGCTGAGTGAGCTTAATAACTTTTTCTTTTATTCAGGTTAGCCATTTGACTCGACAGTTGCAAGGGCTTTTCGGCTAATCAATTCGTTGTCAAGGGTGATGGTTTTCATAGTTAACTTCTTAATTGAATTTGTATTTAAATATAATTTTTTTTTAATTCTGTTTCTCTGGACTCTTCATATGTTTCATGTACTCTTCATTGAATTTGTCAAATTTAGGGCCTATTGGCATTAGCTGTAATCTCATGTATTGTCTTTTTTGTTTTACAATAAACTTGATTACAATACAATGAAAACATTTCAAAAATATTCATTTATATAGTTTTACTAGTATTCGAACCCGGCTTCGCTCGGACCAGTTTGGGGTTATGTTCACCTCGGCGCGTAAATTCAGACGGGCCAAGTTGAAACAACTGGCAACTTAATGACCAACAATGCAAAAGGGAATTACAGACCCACATACATACATACGCCGTTTCGGTTTTATATATAAGATATTTTGGTTCATATGAAACTACTCGATACTCGAGTAATTGGAGTCCCTACACACACATTGATAACGAAACAAATTTACCGTCGAAAATTTCGCGAGCGAAATCAATTCGTTTGTTTGAACTTGCAACAACAATGCAAAAGGGAATTACAGACCCACATACATACATACGCCGTTTCGTTTTTATATATAAGATATTCGGAGTGTTGAGAAAAAGCTTATTCTTAATTATACCAGTGGACATTAAACAATACCAAAATGAATCATTTTAAATAAAAATTAAATATACATTTTCATAACGCTGAAACAGAATACATAATATTATTTAAATTATGTCCCATAAAATCACTACTTTACTAAGATATTAAATTGAATGTCAAAATGATGAAAACATATTTATTATGTTGCCTCAAAAATATGCCACATAATAATTATTATTATTTATCAAAGTAGTCTGAATATATGTAGATATCATGAGAAATTTTCTTGCCAGAATGACAAATAAAAATCTACTGTTCTCCGAAACAACATTAGACAAAAACACAATTTTTCCACTAGGCAATATCGGTTGAAAACAACGAACAGCTTCAAATCATGTGTTTTAACAGTAGGTTTTTTACAACATGTCGGAATTAGATTTATCGGTTTCTGCGTGTCTGATTGTAAAATTATTGAAAACAAAAAGAATTTATTAGTCGTTTACTTACCGCAAAATCTTTGGGAATATACAGGGGGCTGGTTTCATTTGAGTATTTCCGGTCATGTGCCAGGCCAGATCTGCTACTGTAAAAGGAAAAAACAATATTTTACGATCTATAATTTGATTTTTATATTGAAATTAACAAGTTTTGGATCAACTCCACTTAGGTATGTATTATCAAACTTTTCGAAAGGTTTCGAAAGGATCATCTTTCAAAATATCGTGTCAAGCCAAGGAGTCAGCTTTGTCAACTATTTTAAATTTACATTTTTTAAGCATATTTTAGAAGTGATCGCACAAAAAAAGCTATGACTTAATATGGGAACATAACATGTGTCAAGGTCACATTGTAATAAACAAGTGAAACATTGGATTTTGCACGTACAGTATATGAAAAACACGCTGTTAAGTACGGTACTACATATAATGTACGTAGCTTAGTCTCAAAAATATATTTCAAAAAATAAAGAAACCGCATATCATTGAAATCGCACAAAAAGAGTAATGTGACTACAACTGATTACTGCATGGCTTAGCATGACCTAAAAGCATCTCACATTGCACTAAAAAAATATGATCAAAAAACAATACAACATCTGATATAGTATATTTACAATATGCATTCACGGCATGTCTTGTGGCTCTTCGATAATATTGATTTGCATATTTTCTGTATTATACATATACATAAGCAGGGCTTGCAATTTACCGTCAAATTCCAATAACCGGTAAACGGTAAATAATTTTACCCATTACCGGTTTACCGGTTATTTACCGGTAAATGAAACAAAAACATTTTACAATCTCCTGATTGGTCACCTTTCACTCGATTGAAATATTGCCATACTGATGTTTTATTCATGGCTATCAAAAGAAAAAAAATCTAAAAATATGTATTTTATAAAATAAATAATTCAAAAATTTGTTTTATTGAATGAGGTATCTCAATATGTATCCCTCCCCTCAATATTTACTTATGTTTTTAAATTTTACAAATTTTAATTTTCGCGTAAAATCAAAACAAAAATATAGCATTGATAAAATAAAAATAAAAAAGTCGTAAAAATTAAAAGGCTTGCTTGTTAATATTAGTACCAGCATGTTTGCATGTTCTATAACTATTTTTTCTTGAAAAGTTTTTTTCCTGTAAGTGACAAATTGAGATAACACATTGCATCAATATTGCCAGAGTCGAAAAAAAACAAAACTCGATTCCGCATGCATATCACAATAAACCTTTCTTATAATATGCCTGTATCTGTCCTTAATTCGCGATAAAATCATTTCAAATTTTCCAATTTACCGGTAATTACCGATGGTCTATTTTGGCCTATTTACCGGTAAACCGGTAAACTGGTTAACCGGTAATGCAAGCCATACATATAAGCATATGCATGAGAGCAAAATACATTCCATGAATCACACAAAGAGAACATCGAAATGTCAATAACCAATAGAAACTTGAATTCGTGCCTGAAATTGGAATTAAAATTATTTACAGTTGAAAATGAAATCTACGACGTGTTTCAAGCGTCAGTAAAGTTTATTGGCATTGGTTTTGTATTACGAAACAATATATTGATTAATATATAGGAAATCATACACAAGTACAATTATGCCATCATCGTTATGGTAAGAGACGTCAAGTTGGAAACGGAAGCTCAGAGAAAATTTATGATACACATGTCGTTAAAGTATCATACACATTGTATGTTTTCTTAAAATGACAATATTCGCTTATCATGTCATGTGATTGACAGTTTATAGTGCTGACGACGAACTAAACCGGTCCTGATCATTAAACAAAATGTGTTTTTTTTTTTTTGAAAATGCCACCAAGAATTAATAGTAAACACCCTGAAATTGAAAATTATTGATTGCAATAAATGCATGTAAACTTATATAATCGAGGATTTCATCTGAGGGTGCTTGATGAAATTTCAATATCAAATTTAAATCGCTGTAATTGTGAAACTTTCTATGAGTTTTATCGCTCACAGCCTGAGTTGTGCCTTTCGGCAACTTCTGGCATTTCAAGTGAGCGAATGAACTTGAACTGACTCACAGAAAAGTACAAAATTCAAACGATTCCAATTTGATATTGAAATTCCATCAAACACCCTCAGTCAAAATCTACATTATTTTTATTATTTGAGTCTAAGTGTGACGGAACTGAGTCTGAGAGTCTGAGTGAGCAAGTGAACTTGAACTGCTTTGAGCAAGAAAACCTGAAGAACTTGTAATGCCTGAAGATGCCGAAAGGCGAAACCCGGGTCGTTAGCGACAAAAGTCATGGATAGGTATATAATTCAAACGATTCATTTTTTTTTTAAATAGATTTAACTTGTTCTAAAAGCAATTTTGAAAAATAGAATGATTAAGTGTGCAGCTCAAAAAAATGGGGATAATATTTTACTATAAATAGAGTTTGTAATATTTTTTCTATTAATAAGTAAACACCCATGTGCATTGGGTACCGTTTATTTTGATTAATCAAATACCAACGTAACTAAATTAAATTTGCTGTTTGTTATTGCAAACGGATGTTTATTAATAAATGTCTTCGGAGTTGGTAAGTTATTATTATTATTAAATCATTTGATGCTGTATTTTTCTAAGACGAAGTGTTTTTACTGTATTAATTTACACCGAGAATGAATGGCGGACCGAATTTATTTCAAATTAATGTTGTATACAATGTAAACATTATGTAATTTATTATTCGATTTAGATTCGCCGGAAGATGTGTTTTCAAGCATAATAAAATTGTTTACTTTTATTCTTTCGCTTCTAAAATAGGCTTTAAAAATGTCAATTAAAAGTGGCTGAACTCTGTTTCTCCTCGGTTTCTCCTCGGTTTGGCACAATAATTTTAAGGATGGCGTGTTTCAGGTTATTAACAATTTCAAATTGAATAATTGTTTGAATTTTCAACACGATGAAATTTGAAAATAGCTCAAAACAAAACAAGATAAGTATCCATGATAAGACGCGTACTCAATAATTAATGTATTTTATTTTTCAACAATAAACGTCACGTTCCTCTTTTACAAATGTTTGAAAGATAGGGTAAAGCATAATATTTTTTCCCAACTAAAATTATAAACGGCCTCCCAAACAAGGAAAATAAACAAACAGTACACTATGTACGATCTCGAAGAAAAGAAAAACTCATAAAATCTCCTTAAAGTATATTCGGATTCGTGCTTTCTAAAAAAATGTTTCGCTAACGAATAATGCTGTGATTTTAGTATGTTTTTGTTACATTGTTGTAATAAGACTTTTCTACGCAAATGGTTTTTTTACGCGGCTTAGAAAAAGCACGGAATAAAATAAGCGAACGAAATTATTATTTTACGCTGTTTTCTTTTCTGAAACATGAATATAAAAAAATTATGATCATCATGCCTGTTTACTGTATAACACTGAAGGTTTACCATATTACTCCTACATACAATTTAAATGAAATATTGACATTATTGACAGTTTGATACATATCTTTTGAATATTTTATTATTTAAATTTTAAAAAGCTCGTTGCTCGAGTGTTAACGTCGTTGGCTTCAGTTGCGGAACTCGCGGGTTCAAATCTCAGATCGTGCAGTTTCACAAATTGAGTTTTCAATATATTTATTAATTTCTGTCTAAATATCTTTTCCACACTCATCTGTATAAAAAATGGAGAGGTATTATTAGCTGACCACTAATACTGTCCTAACCCTATAACACTAATCTTTTCGAATAAAAGAGATTGAGCAACTGAAAAACAATCAGTTATAGTAAAACAACTTCTGTTGCTTATTGAGAATAGAGATTATTTTATTCTTATTTTTCTATATTTACTGGCTCGTTGGTCTTTTTTACATTGTCAAAAACATCTTTTTACATTTCCGCTCCCAGCGTGAAGCAAATGGACTTTTTCTCAACGTATATTATTTCTACGTGAACGGCTCGTTACTCAATTGCTCAACCTCTCATTTTCCAAGAAAGTAGGAATTGAAAAGATACGAAGAACTAAGACAAGACTAGTGGTAAGCGAATCGCTAAATAAATATAACGTGAAATAAGTAGAAAAAATGTGTTATTTTTTTAAAAATATCATCTTCAGTTCTTGATCCTATTTGAAAAGAGCACCACAGACAATTCTTCAGACACGTGTCTTATGTCTTGTTTATGTTATGTTCCATTTGAACTTATGTTGCCCGAATTTGAAATTCCAGACAACAGAGATACTTGAACATGAAGATGATGTAATGAAGGCTTGTAAAGGGTGATCTAATGAGTAATTCGTGAACAGATCGAGTGGGTCGTGACAATAACATTCAGATATCAGATAATTTTCGGATATTAGATTTATGGTAATCGAAACAATCGTTTCGAGTATCGGTCAGATGAATATTGGAAAGTGATATAACTCATTTTGACCCTACCCTTGATAATTCAAGGCCCAGATGTAAATCAGAGGTATGTTCCAATGTGCAGTGGTGTAGTGTTATTAAATAAATTAATTGCGGGTGGATTTATTTGGACTCAATTAACCTACTGGTTTCATTTCCATATCCTATGCTATTTTCCAAAATTGTGAAATTATTTAAACCATGATGTTTTTAATAACGATTAATCTGTTGTCAATTCAATACTTATCTCTGATTGTAAGGAAATAACCATATGAAAAAACTTTAAATCATTTAAAAGATTATTTTACGTAATAAAACAAGTCCCTAAATTTAATGGGATTATTTAACATTTTTTTTCACTCCGTCTCTGCTCAATGTAGAGCATATGCACTCCTAACGAATTTTTCTACGAGAGCTGGTTGTTACTCAGTTGCTCAACATTTCGTTTTCGAAGAGAGTAGGGATGGAGAAAGATATAAATAGTGGCTTGCTAATCGTTTTCAAAACGTTCTGTTTTAGGATCGGATGGGTGAGAGTCAGGGAATTTTGGATAACTCAAACAATTCTCCGAAAAAAACTGGACTGGGATTCGAGTCAGAGCCAACGACGTTGACACTTGACCAAGGACCCACATTTTCATTTTCAGCTTTACTCGGCTAGTGTGAATTTCCAAGTTTCATTGACAAAATATTGTAATTATCACGCGACTGCAAAAACCGGTACATATTAAGTTATTATAACATAATACCGTAATATTATTATTAATAATAAATATAAGTATTAATAAAAAAAATCTACTTTCTCTTTATCATACAATACAGAATATAATATGCGAACAGTTTTTTTGCTATTTTTTTTTACTTCTTACTAAAATATTCTATACCTAAGTCACGCCGCACAAAGCTATTATGAGAATATAAATTCAATAAATCACTTCAGAATATAATAATTATAAAAAGCAGTCTTGTATTATTTAGCAAGCCGAAATTGCTTGTTAACAATCACACCTGATTTGTGACTAAAAATCTTTGCAAATCTCAGTGCGCTAACGATCTTAAGATTCCAAAGCATAAACAAGGCAAGTCAAATTTGAGAAGCAAAGTGACATTAAAAAAGGATCATTTGTTAAAAAAAGGTTTTTATTCACAAAAAAATAAAATAATTTTCTCCTCACTTACTTGACCCGATACACGGGTCTGATCCATTTACTAAAATGTTTAAAGAAAACAAATAGGACTTGCTTTAAGTTTGTTTTAGTGATATTAAGTATCCCGTGTCATTAAAATGCATGAAGATGCTGAAAGGTGAAACCCGGGCCGTTATTATCATTCAAATATAGCGCTACCACTGCTTTATTTGAAAATTTATCAAGCTGTATAACAAAAATATATACATATAATCACCAAGGAAACTACAATAATACAGAATTTCCAAAGAGTCGTTAAAAAAGATATGACTCCGACTCCAGCATTTACCAAAACCACGACTCCGAATCCTATTCGGACATTGACCAAAACCACGACTCCGACTCCAACTCCGGCTAAAAAAAGTTTAATTTCGTCCCTTTTTCCCTACCTTTCCTATTTATGTGTATTCAATTATATACATCGACCAACCAATCCGGTCAATTGCCAAAATTGTTTTTTTTTTGGATATCAATTTGACGGAGCATCAAGTTATTAGGCGTGTTAGCGCCAAAGTTCTTCCAGTCTCCTTCTAAATGTTTTAACTCTTGATTATTAGTTGATGACATTCCCTTCCCATCGCTACCGACAGGAGGGCGCGATCGCTAGTATAATATTGCGTCTTTACCTAGGGAGGGTCATCGAGAAGAATAACTCTCGGCCTATATCGACTCTCTGATGCCTTCTCGTAGCAAGAGATTGTTGGGTTATCGTGAAAGCCTGCAGCATTATGAAACTTTTTAGAGGTTTCACTAACGAATTCGCGAATAGTGGGCAAAGTAAACAAAAATAAAAATTTTAAGCCCAAATAATGTTATTTAAAAAAATGATATACTCCTCTCCGTCACGGATCAAATCCGCAAGAAAGTTATAGTTTGACTGTCGTTGTTTGCTTAAAAGTGTTAATACTATTCATCGCGACTAGAGTTAGAACCTACTGACCCAATATGCGACACACATTTAGACAAGCGAATCTTTTCATCACACAGTACAAACATCTCTCTTCCAACGAAATTTTCATTTCATTCTTTGTGACAGATTTTAAATTTGCAATCAGTGGTGCTCAATCAATAAAGTATCAGCATATTTTAAAAGATATTATCGCGGATAAAAATAATAAAGATTTTGATGTTTTTTTTCTCGAGAATATTTTAGCATGAAATTTGGAGATTACCCATTTCTTGACATATTTTTTTTATACACTTTCAAATTTAGTCATTATATTTTTTTTAAAACTTAAATTATTTTTTTAATTATTCAAAAAATAATTGAACGGTGAATAATATTCACATAAAAAGACAAAACAGTGTATGCCATTTAAATTCTTTTCTAATTTCTTGAAACCACAAGATAATGAGAAGTAACCTAGTCCCCGTTAAATTTTAACTGTTAAAATACTTACATATATCATAAATTGATATAACATATACTTCACTTTTAAAGTGTTAACAGTCACTTCTTGGTGGAAAGGCATTGTTAATAAAACAAATAATACAGTACTACTTTCAGAAATATTCTGATGAAGATCAGAACCTGTTTCGCCCATCAAGAGCATTTGCAACTGATATGGACAACATATGGTTTGATAAATTAAGCCGAAAAATAGTCTCTAATCCTCTTGAAATTCAAAAAATCTCGAGATATCGCAACCCGGGATGAAAAATTTGCCATTTACCTACAGGACCGAAAAATCATACCATATTTTTATAAGCGAGTTTTTATGATTTTGAAGTTTTCTCAGATTGTATCAAAAAAATAATTATCTCACATGTAGGTTCTATGTTGTCCCACTGGAGATTTCGAATTTGAGCTTGACGTTTGCCGTAAAAGAACACGCCAAGCAATTTTTTACCGTTACGTTTCATTAACCTACCGTTATATCGCAATACATCACTATTAAATATTAATTAATTTTGATTGTTTCTATACATAAATTAATATTATCTTTTATCGCATAAAATCATCATTAAAATATTCATGCAGGTGCTGCGACGCGCCTTCTTTCGATTAAGTTACTCATTCAAGAAAATGTTCCGCCCGTACCCGAATAATATCTGATGTATTTATTACATGTCATATATCAAGCGTGTATCTTCCTCAGTAACATAAACACAATGGCCTAAGTTTCTCTTTTTTGTTCGCATCGAAAAAATCCTCTGAGTCACTCCTCCATGCCTACGCGAGTGGCAATAAGTTTCTTTGCATAATGGAAATTGCACGCGATTCATAAACGTATTTATAATCGTTATCTGATTATCGATTGAATTCTATGTTGTTATTTTTTGGAAATTTCTGTTAAATTGTTACTGTTAATATTTTTTAAATAAAACAAAATTATCATACAGTTTTTTATCTAAGATAGTGAGTTTTTTCACATTAATAGATAATTATTGTAACTGTCACCGCCCAAAGTTACCTAGCCCTCAGAACTAACTCGGGCGATCTTATAATCACCTCAATCAATGATTTAAGACCAACACGAATAATATGACGCGAATAAATTCACGATAAATAACTCTACATTGCGATTTACAGCAATTACAATGTATTAAGTTTCTAAAGTCATGTTTGCCGACATCTCTTACCTAACCCGATGCTGTCTGTCTCTGTCATAACGAGATGAGAGCCCCGGTTCGCTCATAGCCCTACAGTTTGTCTTATTCAACGCTATTGAACTTTTACACGATCGATTGTGATGTCACAGATTCGAATTCTGGAGCTAAAACGTTCATACATTGATCTCTCATTTTTTCTTCTAGAACCTCTCCTAACGTAGTTGCTCAACCTGTCTTTTTCAGGGAAAGTAGGAATTAAAAGGATACAAGGACTAGGACATAGATAGTGGTTAGCTTATCGATCGGAAGTGATTGTTAACAACACAAACACCTATTGCCTTCAAAAAGATCTGATAAGTCGTCTGAAAAAATTGTTCTCGTACAGGGAATCGAAACCGTTCACAAATGCCAGAAAATTACCTATTCGGATCTACTTCAGCCGTACTCAACCATTCAACTCTCTTTTTCGGGAAGAGTAAGAATTGAAAGGATACGATGACTAGTGGTTAGCTTATCGATCGGAAGGGATTTTTAACAACACAAACATCCCTTGCCTTCGAACAGATCTGAAGTCTCAAAACCGCCCAAAAAACCTTAAGCCAGACAATTTACCTAATAGGATCTTCTCCAGCCATACTCAACCTTTCATCTCGTTCAGCTATTATGTACGGTCCAAAAACTTTGTGTTACTTCAATTGTTTAAAGATTGTCTCAATATCAAAAATTACATATTTTTTAAATGTTATTTGCAGCGCTTTGGTCCAAAATTGATACTTTCTTAAGCATCAATTATCACCGTAATTGTATGGAACGAAAACCATTTCGATGTCGTTCTTTGCTGTATTATGTCTTATAGAAGAATTACTGTCCAAGAATTTATTCCAGTGTGTGTTATATTTTTCCTCAACAAATAAACTGGTGTCACTGCTAAATTAATTATACGACGCCAACACAACCTTCGGAAAAGCTATAATATAAAATCACCTCAACTCGTGAAGGTGGATTAAATCAATTAAAATAAGGGTATTCAAATGAATGGAACAGGGTGCGTTGTCAGTTCCATACTTAATGTGTTTTTATCGCTGCCTTTCTTTGTTTGAATGAATGTTTATACGAGACAGCTCTCGACTTACGTCAAAGTTCAGAACTCGATTACATTGACATGGCGTTTTGCGATGTGTGTCGCTGCATACAAAGTGCGCAGAATCGCTCATTCAGTCCATTGCGAATAATTATTGACGTTTTTTTTGTGGAAATATATTACATTATTCCTTAATCGTGTTCTTTATTACGCAATTCATGTACGATTGCTATTTTTATGTTGAAGTTAAATACACGAGAGCAGAACCATACTTAGGCAGCTAATTAAATTTAAATCTGGTTTTAGGCTTTGTATGAAAGTATTTTTTCTTATTATTTTACTATAACCCTTAATGATGGAACCTGCAAGTTTTAATGTGTAAGGTTATTACCACCAATTAAAATACAGTGCGTTTTTAAATAATAACTTAGCCATTTTCAAGGTGTTCACTGTCCTAATACTTGGTGGAATGGAACACATTTTTTGTATTTAATTAACATTAGATTTATTTAGGTCAGGACCGGTTTCCCTCATCGTGAGCATAATCAAACGAATGCAATGAGAATGCTTGCTATGAATGAAACTAGTTGTTTGAATTGACAAAATACAATTATACTGTATTGTTAAAGATAAGATGCGGTACATTCAACGTCGAATCATCGGCCTGTACACCTTACAACTTTAACAAATGTGTGATTATCATACGCAAAGCATTGTTTACGGGCTGTGGCTTGGATTTGAGGACGATTAAAAAGTAATAGGATGACTCGATGTATCAGGGTTGTTATTTGATTGCACAGCTTAAGAGGAACGAGATGATAAAATATATAGATGAACTTTTTTTATTGGTGAATGTAAATTGAATAGAATATAGTATATCTAATTAATTAAATCGTTTGGAAAATTCGCACGCAGGCTCGTCGTTAGTAAAAATCATATGGATTATAAATACACATGATACTGCGGCGAAAAGAAAATAATATTGTGATTTTAAGGAAAAAATGAAACTACTGTTAATTTTTTGATCATAATAATTGTTCAATATGTGATAAATTACTCATGTTCTTTGATTAATATGTCTTGTGCTCTTTTCTTACGTTGATAATTTATTAACATAAACTTTTTCTCAAGCGATTTTAATTCTAATCAGTAGACATAATAAAACATGAAATCGTTTCCGGTTGTGTAATATGTGAACTGTTTTTATAACTATAATGATCAATAAATATTATATATCGCAAAATAAATCCTTGAAATGAGCAATGATTTTTTGAAATGTTTTGAAATCTCTCGTCTGGTTAAAAAGTTGCTAGCCAATTTAAATGAAATGAATTACATAAAAAAAGATTGTCATTTTAAATATGTGTGTGTTTTTATTATACTGTATCTTCTCTAATTAAGGATCATATTGATTATCCGTGAAACGATGTTAATGATTAGGAAATAGGGATATTAAGAGATGTTGAAGAAATACTTGTAGGTCCTAGCAATTCGTTTCACGCCTTGGATACAAATGTGTTAAAACTGCTTCCACGCATGGAAATTTTTGATCGGAGATTGAGCCAAGGATCTTGAAACCAAGTCAAACTAAAAACCCGAAGCTGATGAGTATTCCTTGAGGTTAACCTTTACATTATCAGATATTTTTTTATCAATCATGGAGGACGACGTATAAATAAAAATAGCACTAATTGTACTTTCTAAAAATCAAAAAGGCGTCTTAAATTTCCGCTGTAATTTCTTATTTATTTTGTTTGAATGAAACTCGCGCTCTCTTAAATCGGCTAAGTATAAAAGCATTCCTTTATTTTGTCAATCTTAATTGTTACAATTAATGTCGTTTCAGTATATCAAAGCTTAGAACAGTGGTTCTTAACCTTGTTGGAGGTACTGACCCCCACCAGTTTCATATGCGCATTCACTGAACCCTTAATAATGAATATTTTCTGCAAATCAGTGTGACTTCTGTTGTTGTCTTGACCTCCACCGAACCCGCGAGACTGGCTCACCGTACCCCTGGGGGTCGATTGAACCCAGGTAAATAACCACTGGCTTTAAAGAAGCAGTACCTTTGCTCCAGCTGACTTACCAATTGATTTCGTGCAATCACAGGAAGAGTTCATTAGTTTACAAAAATACATATTTTCAAAAGACTAAAGAGAGTGATATTATAGCTGTCAGTTCCAAGTAAAACGTGACCCTGTTTACTTTCAGCATTTGGACAAGGAACCCAGATGATGGATAGGTGACAGACTGACAGAATAAACATTACTGGTTATTGGCCGAGGATAAATAATATTGGTTGATGATGACGAAGGAATTACACTTCTAAAACATTTGGATAAAAAGCAACTGGAAGCCATTGAAATTAATTCACAGATAACTTAAGCACGCACGCACTTCTGTTTTTATTCGTTTGGCAATGAGAATGATTTTTCGTCTGTGAAAATTAGCAGTAAACGGGCACGTTTATTATCATGTAGCGACGCTGAATGAAGATATGTCTCTATGCTAAATTTAATTTAAATCGAAAACTATGTAAATGAATTACTTGTTTAACTTTTTAAAATAATTGTGTGTATAAATAATAAATAAATTTGATTTATTTTTCATATTTTGAGTTGATTTTAAGTAATGAAACCTATCTATTATGTGTTATGTTGTCACCCTATATTTTTACACGTTTTTTTTGCACGGTAGTATTTGCAACGTATCTTTCGTGCACAAAGATGATCGGATGTACACTGCATTTGTCTATCCATCGCACAAAATATTGATAACACCACAACATAAATATTTATTATGAATCGCTCAAAAGTAAGCGTATTTTAAAGGCGAATGTGTGTTTAACCCTTTGCATACTTCAATATATTATTTTTCCTTACAGCAACTCCTCAATAGATTTGAGAAATCGATTGATATCCTATATAAACCTTAAACAATGAGATAAAAAAAATATTAACTGAATATATCACATTACGAAATTTTACAAACTTTTTCTGTGGCAGACATAATCCAATAAGGATATTTCAAAATAAATAAAATTAGTTTTCCATCCAAGTTGTTCAATGTCGAGCAGGACTCATAGGAGTTGTAGGAGTCAAAACAAACGAATTGCACATGATTGAGTGTTTTGATTATAAGGGAAATTTTTGTGAATTCATATACAATGTAACACGGTGAAAAAAATAACAATGTATTTTACTTCTACAAATATTTCTGTTGAACTAAAATACATTGCTATTTTTTTCACAATGTTATAATGGAGTTCAACCAAGTAAATGCAAATCCAATCAATATGTGTTTGTCATTTTATTTTTTTCAGGTAACTTTTATGAAGAGGTTAATCCTCCGTAGAATTTCAGTGTTAATTTATTATTGTTATTTTAACGGTTTAGTTATATGTCTTTCGAAACTGTTACTGAATTAATGAAGCGAAAAATTTTTGGTGGTGTGATTTTTGAATATGGAATAGTAAAGTTGTGTGTTAAAAATTCAATAGTTTTGCCTAAATTGATTAACGGCGGCACGATGCGGTCCTGCCTGTGAGTGAAGCGAGCGCTATGAATTATGTAGAAATGCAAATTTTTACACTCTTTTCTCTCTTCACTTTCCTTTTTAGTGGTTCGCTAATGAAACGAAAGAATGCTTTTCTTGTACCGCATGCATACTTTAAGCGGAAATTTATATTTATGCCCATTACCCGGATGCGCGATTCGGTCACTGGATATTTACGGACGCTCTTGAAATAAAATTATTCTCACTTAACATAAACGCACTATTAACCCACTGAGGCTACAGCTATTTTTGTTAACATTTTCTGATCTGTTTTATCTATTAATTTTTTTAAAAAAACTGCCTAAACGTGTATTACAATCGTTTCCAAATAACTATAGGATTTTGAATGTTCATTGAAGCATAAGAATTTATCGAGATAATGACCGGCTTCGTCATTCGCGAGCATTATCAACTGAATCTCGTGGTCAAAGAAACCGATTCTGTGTGTGGAATAAATAGTAAAAATGTGTTATATTGCCATTCAACCAAATATTGACAGTGAACACATTAAAAGTGTCGTAAGACTTTGTTTTACAAAGAAATTAGGTATCATACATTGAGAGAAATATAAGGGTCGGGTGACTAAAACCAATGTCAATAATTATGATTGTAGGAGCACAGACAGTGAAAATTTCATTCGAAAGATAATTAAATAAATTTACTTGTTAGAACTTCATTATATGTAACACGGTGAAAAAAATATTTTGATCTTAAAAACATTGTTATTTCAAAAATAATATTGCATTTATTTGCCTTAAAAGTGAAAATTGATATTTTTTCTAAGTGACAACCATGGTCCAAGTCATCGGTTTGGATTAAGGTGCTCGCGGGCTCAAGTCTCGAAAAAGAAAGGTTGAGCAACCAAGTACAAACAAATAGTTCTTAAAGAAAACTTCGGTCAAGATAAAATCTATTAGGTATTAAAAAAGTCTAGTAAATGGTTTGGAATAAAGTGAATGTAATAACTTTTTAATTAGTACAGAAACACTAAAAAGTTATTATTTAAATGTACTTTATTTTTAAAAACTAGGACGCATCGGTTTTTTTTTTATCTATATTCACGTAATCAGAAAAATACAATTTTTTAACGTAAAACAAAAAAACATTATCATGGAACTTTTTTTTTATTTCAAAGAAATTATGAATAAGGTTTATCTCGGTATTGATTTTTTTTAGTTATCACAGATCGTGTTTGTCGAATTTGTTTTTCTTTTTCTTATTTCGTTCACAATGGAAATCATTATGTGATAACGTTTTACCTTGCTTTTTCTGTTTTCTTTATCTTTTGAAAATACATTTTTTTATTGTCTCTATGAATATAATTGAACATATTTATTTTTGAATTTGATATAATTATAATATCAAGCAATATCAAGTGACTTTGGATAAATTATCTTTAACGTGTAAAAAATGTATTGCGTATATTGAAGACAAAATATTGCATAAAGCTTTTAAGCTTTAAGATGTAAAGTATTCATTTATTGAAATGGAATTTACTGCGTAGAACTCCATTATGACACTATGAAAAAATAGTAATATATTTTAGTTCAACAAAAATTAAATACAATAATATAGATTGCTATTTCGGGTTGCTAGAACTAAAATATATTGCAATGTTTTCACTGTGTTGTAAAATATAATTTAGTCTTGTTTTGTAACGATGTTTTGTTTTTTTTAAAGGTAAAAGATTTTTTATTTTGTTTGATGCAAATGTGATATTTAAAATTAAATTTAAATTATATTGGTAGTATGATAAAAAATATATGTAAAAAAAAATTTAAGGAAGAGAAATCACAAAGTTTTTAAATTATGATGTGTGTGTGTTTACGCCCATATAAAAAAAATCACTTTCTTTTTAATGCGCATTGATGTTGTAAAAGTAGGGAAGTGTTTCATTAATTGAGGAAGTGTGAGAGCTTGAATGGTAACAAATGATAATTTTAAGTTTTTTATTCATACAAAAAAAATATATAAAATATGTACATTTTTACAAGAAATCGCGATGCACAAGTAATGCATACGCTCTCATAGAAGGAAATGAAGTCGCGTTTCATGGTTTTACACAAAATGCTAATGGCAAAAAATGGAAACCACACATTACAAAGCCCACTGTCAAATATCGCACAATAATTCTCATTTTTTTACACTGTGAAAAGTATCTGTTGAGTATATTAAAGATGTCATTAAAAATAACAAGACAATCTAAATATAGTCAAAACTTAACGCAGTATTATGTCGTTGTTGTTTATTTGTTTATCGTTTGAATTCGTAAAGGCTTCATGTGCGAAGATTTAATAGGGTCCTGAATGTCCAGGGGGTCCGTATTCCGCGCTTGGGTTGAGGCTTCCAGTGACGGTGGATGTGCCGGAACCTTCCTGGTTTACGAAGTTTGTGTTGATGTTTCCGGTGAGCTTGTTTGCATCGAGAGAGACATCCTTCTGGGTCTTGTACTTGATGAAGTATACTTCTGGTTTGGATGGCTTGGTTGGAGCGATTCCAGAGAGTGAAAGTGCTTCTTGTTCATCGGGTTTCTTCACCAAAACGTAAACGATTGTCTTTTCTTGGTTCTGTTGCTGTTGTTGCAAGACGACTGGGGATACCGATGGTGCGGTAGGGGCCTTGATGAAGATGATCTTGTAGTTCTTGCGGGGAGCGGCGGCTACCAAGAGCTTTTGGTAGTCTTCTTGTGGCTCTGGTGGGGGAACGTGAACGTAGATGTGCTTCTGGATAATGGGAGCTTGAGGGGCTGGTGCAACAAACTGACCACCGAATCCTCCTCCGCTGCTGATTCCACCGCCTTGACCTCCGAAGCCGTTTCCAATACCGCTGATTAAACCACCGCCGATGCCGTTTGAGAATCCGCTTCCGCCTCCGAGCCCACCTCCGAGACCACTTCCAAGTCCACCACCGAGTCCACCTCCTAGTCCACCTCCAAGTCCACCTCCGAGTCCACCTCCAAGACTACCTCCGTTACTGAATCCGAAAGAATCTCCTCCGCCTAAGCCGCTACCTCCGCTGAATCCTCCCAATGATCCACCGCCCCCTTGTCCAAATTGAGATCCAATGCTGGACTGGAAGACAGTGCTGGATTGCCCCTGGCTGAGGCTTCCTCCGTTACCACCGAATCCAATGCTTCCGCCACTGCTTCCGAATCCACCACCTCCGCCGCTGCTGCCGAATCCACCACCTCCGCCATTGCTGCTGAATCCACCACCTCCGCCTCCATTGCTGCCGAATCCAACACCTCCGCCGTTGCTGCCGAATCCACCGCCTCCGCCTCCATTGCTGCCGAATCCAACTCCTCCGCCGTTGCTGCCGAATCCACCGCCTCCGCCGTTGCTTCCGAATCCAGTGCTTTGGATGACTATCGGTCCTCCTGGAGCTCCATAGCTTCCGCTAGGAATCTGCTGGGATTGGGAACCGATGAGGTTAACTCCATGGCTCCCACTGGGGCTGTGGTAGTTGTATCCGTTGAGGGGGGCTTCAGGGCGCGCAAGCGCGGACGCCACGAGGGCGAGAACCTGATAAGTAATAAGTGAATAGCATCTTTAGTAAATTTTACGAGAAATATTAATACGAGATAACAAAATGAAACATTAACGATATACTTGTAACTAATTGTATTGATACTCAATAATAATGCTTTGATGAATTATTGGATCCTTTTTCATTTTCGAATAGCATAGTTATATATTAAACGACACTTTAAAAAAATATTTATAAAAAATTTACTATTTAGCAATTCGCACAAACTTAAATCAGTTATTATTATTTGAAAATGAACTACAATAAAAAAAAAACTAATAAAGAAACGATGAGAAATATCTCTTAAATAATAAATATATTTTAACGGAATGTTACAATAATTCTAGTTATAATTATTTTTATCAATAATGAATTTGATATGGGAGAGACATTATTGAATGTAATGAAAAACTTTTTTATGCCAGATAAATATAAGCTCTTCAAATTATTTTAATAACGAAAACTGTATTTGTCAATTTAAAAAATGTAAATGTGCAATATTTCATAGAAATATTTTACAAATAACTAAAAAGATATCGCCGCTTTGACTGTTGAATAATTCAACCGAGGAGCTTATTACTCTATCACATCACTGTTATCACTATGTTATATGGAGGCTGTTCTTACCAGAAAAGCTCTCATGTTAAATCCTGGGGCTTTTCACGAGTGAACTAGTCAAGTCGGTGAGACAACACTGACTGATGCTTTAGGCTCGTCTCCGACCGTTTTTATAGTCATAGAATGATATGACACGCGACGCGGTGCCAATAGATCGGTAATTTATTTTTTCATAACAGCGTGGCGATTTTTGAGCATCTTCGGTGGTGGTGGTGGCGTTGCAGATATTTTGGAAATTGTTTGACATTTAAAACACAGATCCTGGTGCTCATCTCAATACACAACACTATCATTTAAGCCGCCGATAATAAAGCAATATTATTGACTTACTACCGTATTTTAACATAACATTTTTTTTCACTCAAGACACTTCATTTAATAATAACCTTTATTTTACAAAATAAATCTTCACTAGAGTTTATAATAGTATAACGGTGTTGGATGGAATTTTATTTAAAAATAAGAATCGAATTGATTTCATACGATTTGGTGAAAATTTGAATTATTTGAATTTTTTACTTTTCCATGAGCTTGGTCGCTTACTCTTTGAAAAATACAAAATGCAAACGATCCAAATTTGATATTGAAATTCCATCAAGCACTTTCAATCGAAATCCTAAAAACAATTCAATGAGTTTTATCACCAACGATTCGGGTTTCGAAAAGTGCACGGAAGTCAAATCTAAAAATATTAAAAATAATTAAACATTTTCTTTTTACTTATTCCACATTATTTTTTTTGCATCAGATCCGGTTTCGCTCATCGCGAGCATTGTCAGCGAATTTTAAAGTCTATCGATACGCTCATTGTGTTGCTTTTATGCATCGTTACGTACAGCATTACGCTTGCGCACGATTCGCAGATACAGATGTGGTGCGTGTGTGAGTGTTGAGTGAAAATTGACAGGTGGCATATAAACTGGTCTTATTATATGACTAGTCTATTTTAAGGTGTTCTCTATTTTACTGTAAGCAGTTCTCGCAGAAAAACTTCCGTTAATATAAGCTCTATTAGGAATCCCTATGCTACAAATTTTAAGCGGTCACTGTTTTACAGTGAATTTATATTTCACTTTTAAGGTGTTCACTGTCGATACAAATTGGAATGGCTTTATAATAAAAATAATAACACATTTATAGTACATATTCCATATGGGATTTATTGTGATCAGGAACGGTTTCGCTCGTCACGAGCCATATCAACTGATTATAATGCGCGGTCCTGATCTCAATAAATCCAATGTAGAAAAAGTGCTAAAAGTGTGATATTATTTCTTTATGACTAGTCTATGTGATAAGTTACTTTTTTTTCGTTTTAAAAACAGAACAAAATAATACGCCACTTTAGTATGTTAATATGAAATTGTGCATTTAAAGTAAGTAAATGGATTGTGTCCAAGTGAAAAAAAAGGAATAAATTTTGCTACTGAAACACTTTTAGATTTCTTTTTTTTTTCGCGCTTTCGATGAATATAAAACAAGTGAAGGGTTTGGACGGTAGCGTTGATTTTATTCCGATCAACGTCTCAAATACAAATGTCAATTGTGACGTAACTATTTTGCGATGCGATCAATGAAACGATAACTGGACCCGTAACCTTCCGATATTTCAGCCGTTTTCATTACGGCTACGCAAAGGAACGCAAATATTAAGAGGTTCAAATATTTTTTTTAAATATGTATATATATATCCTGATAATTTTTTGAGGAATCGTGAACATGAGTCGTTTGTTTTTCCAAGAAGTAGAACCAACCTGCCAATAGGGATGCCACTGGGAAGAGCTTTAGTGATTTTTAATGGAATTGCTTCGGATGTCGACATATTTCACATGGACGTGATTGAGTTTAGACGAGTACTATTTTTTTTATGTTTTATACTTGATTTTGTTGGAACTCACTCGATTGACTTCTTTGCCAATTTCCAGTGTATTTTTTTCACTCTCATATTTGTAAACTATGTAATTTTTTCTTCCTATGATGTCATCTTTTTTCTCATTGCAAAAGCAATAAACTTAATAATTGTGATTTTTGTAAATAAATAAATAAATATTTTATATAGACAAGATAATTTAATATATCACTGCATGAATCAAAGCAAGACACATTTACTTTTTTCCATCTCTATTTTCCTTTTCTTTAAGCATCGTAGTACATGGTTAAATGATCAATCGGTCGGATATCTTATAAAGGGTATTTCAATAGGGACGCTCAAAATATGTTACTTTGTCCTGCTGAGTAGATTATTCATTGTTTAGTGGCCAAATTTGAGTCAACCAGTTTGGTAAATAATCGGCCAACACCTACCTGTACGTCATCAAAATACAATATCTGGTGAAAACATTGCTGCTGTGTGTGAAAGTGTACAGGACAACCCAAGGCAGCTTATTTCTCGTTGTTCACAAGAACTTGGCTTTTCTGCGACTTCAACTTGGCGAATTTTGAATCGGGCCTTATGTCTGCACCCGTATAAAATACAACTAACCGAGGAACTTCAGGTAAACGACCGCAGACAACGCCTGATTGGGTTCTGGAGCAGTTGGAAGTTTACCCAAATTTGTCAAAAAAGTCAACTTTAGCGACATGGCCCATTTTATAATGAATGGATATTGGCATTCATTTGATGCTATATTCCATATTTAATGCCGTAAAATATACTTACAAATGAAATTAAAATTTAGTCGAAATCTCACAAACAACTTGTTTTATTTACTTTTCAAAACTAAGCGTCCTTATAAGAAGACGCTTTACTTGTATTTACCGCATTCTATCATAAATATGAATTTCAGAATAATCTATGGTTGAATAACGGAGTTAGCAGAATTCCAGAGTTGCGAAAAAATATGCTTAAAATAAGTAATTTGAAACATTTTTACTTGCTCATTGTTACAAGTGAATTTTAATCAATCGTAACTTCAAACGCTTATATCTCAAAACAGTGTCAAGAGCAGTTAGAACCTTTTCAAAGTAAGGTGTCGACTACTAGATTACAAAAGCTAACCATGTTATACAATTTTAATTGAAACGATATTCCACATGTCACTCGGTAATTTTACTGTACTGATAATAAGATATTGATTAATCTGTTAAACTGACCTAACACAAAAAAGTAATAAACTTTTCTGCAACTACCACATACTTTGCATTTCAAAAAGTGGTAAAGTTAAATAATAATTTAAATAGGTGCGTACGTCTCTAGAATCGTTCATATATCTCTATTGTTCGTAGAGGTCAAAAAAGGTCAGCAAAGGTTTAACTTTCCTTTAATGATTTCCCTCTCAATGCACACAATTTAGGTGGGCAATAATTTTTCGATGCTGCTTAACTTCATATAATATTATGCCTACATACATGACGTATCGAAAGTTTTATTTGAATTTTTATTTCGAATATAAAATGCTACACATACACAAAAATGTATTCAAATATGGACGACAAAGATACACAAATAGTATAATATGTATGTGGACATTATTTCAAATTTTGTATCAATCATTGTTTGCAGAATATGATGTAAATAATAACAAATCTTTCGATGGATTCGGCGGAACGGATAGTGACACGTGTTTCACCAAATTACTCAAGCAAACGTGTGATAGTTAGTCTGATGATTCTTTTGAAAGAAGCGAAACACGTGTCACACAATACGTGGAATAAACTAATAACAGTTTCTGCAAGTCATTTATGACGTTATTGTGCGTTGCGGTTCGCGTGCTACATTCTTTCCATTTAATATTTTGTGTTTTTTACATATTACATATTCGCCATTACTTCCAAATAATGTGACTATTATTTTGAAATATATTTTTGCTAGTGAAAATATATTCTGAGTCAATTCTTATTGAAAGCGTTTATCGACCATTGACGAACGCTATTTTGATGTTATACTGTTTTCCAACATGTTCAACATCATATGTAATATAAGCAGGGTTTGACATGTCCCCAACGAAATTTCAAAAACACATCTATGCGCTCTTTCCAAATCATGGCTTGTTTTTGAATATTGTTTTTCAAAAAATAAAATATAATTAAAGATAAAACTGCATCAGAAAGCAAACTCCTTCTTAATTGAGAAACATTATCCAAATTTCCATTTATATCTAGAAAATGTCAAATTTCAAACACCCCTCTAATTTCTTCTGAAACAAGAGATCTCTGTTCCTTGTTTATTCTTCTTTTGTCAAGGGTCATCCATTTTTTCCCCCTGTTAGATGAGTGACCTATTTGTAACGAAATATCGAATTATTCCGATCCAACGTGACTTCTTGTGTATCCGTTAGGTTTCATTGACAAATAAACGTGTACTATAACTAACCAACTTAAATCTGATTATTATATATTTACAATACATGAATATTAAAACTATGTATTGACTTAACAAGTCTTTTAATTTACAAAAGACAACAGCAAAAATCAGGATTTCTTGATTTTATAATTAAATATTTTCTATTCTATACCTATTGTTTCCAAAATATAATATAAAACAAAATTACAAAAGCCATTAAAAAGAATAAACATCGTCATTTAAAAACAGTCATGGAAAAATTATTACTTATGTACAAAGTAGGAATATAGCTCCCAATTTGAAAAAGACGATTAATTATGAAATACAGTATCAACTATTAATTAATCACTTTTAAGGTGTTCACTGTCAATGGTGGAATGGCATTATAATAATAAAAAAAAAATTTAGTACTTTTTTCTCATAACATTTATTAGATCTGGACCGGTTTCGCTCATGGCGAGCATTTTGATCAGTTGACAATGCTCGCCATGAGCGAAACCGGTCCTGATCTAATAAATTTTACTAAAAGAGAAAAAGTACTAAAAATGTTTTAACTATTTATTAGTCTGCCGAACGATTCAATACCTGGACCGGTAGTAATATGCCGTCAGTATTATGTGGTTGATTATCTCATACATACTTTTCCTTTTTAAGTGCATGCGCAGAGAGAGTGTGTGAGCATATGTGAAGAGTGAGCTTATACAGATGAGAACCTTATTTACAGGCAACATACACAGAATCTCTGTCTTTATTTGGGCTTCGCTTTATTTGATCTAATCAAGCGTGTTAGAAGAATGCTTAAATATATTGAACGAATAGTTTGATTGGTAGAGCAAAAAATCTTTTATTTTTATCAAAAATAAATTAATATTTAAAGCTGAGACACGACTTTCCGCTAGTGCCGTGGTAATATTATGGTGCGATAAAATATAAAAGAAGTACCTACGTAAGTACTTTCGAGTAACTTATTTTACAGCTGGGCGTGGTGGGATGAGGCAAAAAGTCATTCCTCACGTCACAGCAAAAATAATTGACATAATCACAAAATCGCAAAATTATTTAAAGAAAAAAATAACAATTTCTCGCCAAATAAACACAACTCCGCACATATGTAAGTGGTGTTTATTTTAATGCATCTGCAAATTATTGATATTAAACAAATATGTGGCAAATTATTCTGGCAAAAGTTTTCACCGGTACTCTTGACAAAATATAATTGTATGTCCTGTGTGTGGTCTCCATGGCGATGGCCTTTCCCTAAATGCATCGAGGTTGACGAGAAATAATTGTCAACAATTTATTTCCGTTTATAAGGCGGGCTTTAATGAAGCTGGTCACTTTCCATATATTTTTTTAATACAGGTCCTGGTATTTTAAAAACAATATTACAATTGTATTCATGGAAAATCTTAAATTTAAAAAAACACAATGCATCCATTCTATACTATATAATGTAGTGAAGATAAATCGATTGCATGCCCCCACAAAATCGTAGGAAGCAAAATCTTTAAGATTGTCCACGTGGCAAAAAAAACCGATATATGCAATGAGAATACGTTCAATTTTATTTTGTTTAAATTTGTTGCAATTAGCGACTAAAATATATGAATAATATTAATAAATAACAGGTGGATCATAATGATATCGTTCAAGTATTACAAAAAATAAACGCCTCGGTTGTTACTTTTAGACAACTCAAATGTCGTATTTTTTCCCCGTATAATAATGACTCTAAATTAAAACAATCTATTTTGTTATAGATTTCTAAACGCTCTGTCTGACGATCGTTGTTAGTTTTAATAAGCCTTTTAAGCAAGAATTGAGCCCTTGCCCGGAAGAATGTTGTAATATCAATTTTTAGTTATCGAACAATGTTGAGTATGTTATTTCTTGTGCATCGTTTAAGATAAGTACTATGGTATGGTACTATGTTTATTGTATTTGAAATGTAAAAAGTAAAAAAAACACGCCATGGTTTCGTTTTCTCCGCATTTCTAAAAATTGGCTAATTTTGGTATATAACATTCTTCCGTGCAAGGGTTCAATTATTCACAGCCAATATAATAGATTAAGTCAGATCAGAACTAAGCTTCAGATTGGCTTTTTGCTACGTATGTATTCAAAAAACAGTTCAAATAAAAAAACGTAAAAATATCTACATTATGGTTTGTGTGATTGGTGTATTTAAACAAGAACGATTGATTGGATAAAATAAGTACGGACTTAATATATCATGAGAGATATTCGATTAGGATAAAATTATTTCAAAATTTATCTTTTGAATTCAAATTAATTGACTGTTTTGACTGTATTCGAAACAAAGTGAGAATAATTAGCGTTGATATAATGATATGAATGCTAAAATATTGTCACACGCGATTCGGTATGTGAATATATTTCTTAACTTAACCGTTGGGAAAAAAATCAATAAGCCAATTTAAAATAAGAAAATGCTAATGATAATTTATTACATTTCATTAGAAAATGACCATTAAAAATTAATATTTAATGTCATTTTTTATTTGTTGCGGAAACCCAATAGATAGTTATATTTTTTTAGACCCGTGACAATAGAAAGTTGCATGATTTTATGTTTAAATGAATAAAAAGATAGTGCTTGGCTGACCTTAGCTAGGTATCGTAAAATATATTGTTATTTATTCACGTATTTTATTGTTTGAGTATACAAGATATGGACATAATTTATTCAACAATTTTAACAATTATTGTTTCGGAAATCGAAGTAGTATGTTTTAACAATACAACCATTTTGTTTCATTGGGAGAGATTTTGAATATATTATATTATGTTAATTGGAATATTTGTTTTTTTTTATTATGCGACAGATTTTTTTTTTCATTCAATCAACAATGCATTATTGAATTATTAACAAACAACTCAAACATACGTTTATAAATATTATTGTGCATTTTGTTTTTAACTTTTCACTATTCATGTCATGTGTCACCATTTGTTACACAATACGTGGAATAAGCAAAGCTATTTTTAATTTAACATTAAAATGAGCATCCTCAAAGATACCACTGAATTTATAGAAAGTACACATAGCTGTTTTATTGCATCCTATATTTTTTTACCACCATAGACTTATAATTCATAATCACACCCGCTGTGGAGCATATGACCTCCATATGGAGCTAAATCTAAACATAATTGTTTACTCAGTAACTTAACATCTATTTTTTAGTTCGATGAGAGTAGGGACATGTGTAAGGAATAGTGAGGTTATGTCGGAAGTTGGATAGGAACTCCCATGCTTCCAATATGTATGTATGAATATGAAATTCATCAAAAAAAATATTTGTCATCCTGACCATACTAACCGCAAGCATGGGTTTATTTGTGGCCCTCGGAGATTGTCATTTTTTTAAACTGTCTATATTTAATACACATCAAAATATTTCCATAATGCTTGATTAGTATTTGTGAAAGTAAAAGTAATCTAAAAGCTTTCGTGAAAATTTCTTCTATATTTATGCCAAGAAATGATCAAGTAATTATTTCCCAAGCAATAGAAGACAATAAATTCTATCTGCTGACATAACTAACTCAAAGGAGTAAATTTTCTAGTTAACGTATTTTGCAAGTATAGGAATGATATATTTTTGTTTGCTTTGCATAATTATAAAAAATGATTGTGAAAATTGTGGCCCAACAAGAGATTTAACTTCTAAAATCTGGAACGGGTGTAAAAAAGGTTTGCCACGCATAGAAATATACATTTTTTTAGTCATCATTATAAAAAGACAGTAAAAGAAGAAAAGAAACTTCAATAAAGTTACGAAATGTTCCTGAATACTATAACGTTCATAAAACCTCTATTCAATCTGATATATCGATCTATCTCTAAAATTTACCCGGCTTACGAAACAGGGTCGTGTAAATCAACGGCTATCTTTCTGTCGGGTTTATTATTTCTTCTCACGTGTGCTTCCCAAGTAGTTTGTGTAAAGTACAGCCATTATAGCGTCCATTATTCCTGCAAGGTCGGCCAGCCGAACCTGCGCCGTGTTTACGTAACAACTCTCCCTTGTTTATCTGTTTGATCGCCATTTAATCTCTTCGATGCCGCGGCCGTGTTTACACGCCAAAAAATTCCGTGCTCGCAGGGCCGGCCATACAAAATGCGCGTGTTAACACGCAGTACTTGAGACGTGGTTTTAAAGGCCACGAGCAACGTTTATAACAATTTTAATATTATGAATCAGTTCCGATATAAAATCTAAAATATATCGATTTTAAAAAAGAAATGTTTCAATGTGTATTTTCTGTGTATTGAATGTTGTGAAATTTTGGAACGTATTTTTTTATTTACATTTAAATTTATTATGAATCAGTTCATAAAATCACGTTAAATTGATTACCGGTTTTGTGAAGTTTTTTTGAATAAATGATACCGTAAAATCGTAAATGACAAATGTCCAAAAAGTATATATTTATTAGGTTTTATTTTTTGAAGGAAAATCAGGACCCTCTATTCGCGGCCATACTAATCCTAACCGGCACCTAACAGGTTAAAGAATCTCTTTCAACGAGACGACGCCATTTAGTCCCACAATAATTTATCTCAATTGAGATACAAGCAGCCACTTTTCACGGCATAATTATATAGAGTGGACATCAGTGGGCACCGAAATCGTTTAACTATATTTTTTTTCGAATGCCTAACAAAAATTACGTATTAACTTAGAAGCCACTTTATTGAAGTCAAGATCGTACCAGTTATAATTGGACACAGCAACATAGAAAAATACAACGCATGCATGTAGGTAAAATAGATTCACAAATACAAATAAAGATAATATAAAATTAAAAATAATTTTGATTATTCCATGTATTGTGTTACTAACTGTGCCACGTGTTTCGCCTCTTTCAGAGGCATCTTCGGACTTACTATCGCAAAGTTTGCTTAAGTAATGAAGCAAGATTGCCTTCTATAACCACCCTCCCCTCCTTACTTTCCGTAAAAAGGAAAAATCCCACACTCCATTTTGTAATTTTATTATTTTAAGACACTGGAATCAATCTTGCTGTAAGCAAAATTTGCGATAGTAAGTCCAAAGATGTGAGAAGCGAAACACGTGTCACAGTTAGTAGCACAATATTTTAAGCAAGTTATTTTAAATTTTATATTAAAATGAAGTTCCACAAAGTTACCGCCGAAACCATCGAATGTACAAATAAAGATTTTTCTGTAGTCCAAAAACTTAATCTGACAATAGAAAATACTGTCTTGAGGCTCAAAATTTTAACGCAATATCCAAGATTTATCGTATATGTATTTGTATGCTTCATCTACAAAACTATTTTAGTTTTTAAGATGTTTGTTGTTAATCATATAGAATAATAAAAATAATAACACATTTTGAGTTCTTATTCCACGTTAAATTTATTAAGATCAGGACCGTTGACAATGCTCGCCATGAGCATTTTTATTATAATGCCATTCCACCAAGTATTGACAGTGAAAACCTTAAGAGTGAATAATATAGAGGGCTAAAATATCTACATATGTAACCTAACATGTCTATTCTCTGCATCATTGCAAAAAATCAAATGAAATATTTCAAATGAGAGGGAGATTTTTATGCATTCATTCAAATTTGAGTTTTTACAGCTTGTCTCAACAAAAGTTATACAATTTGTAATGAAAAGGAAGTTTTGTCGATTTTTATTGTATACTCAGCACAATTCAAACTTTATTGGATTATGACTTTATTAAAAAAAATGAATCACTAAAATGTCATTTCATACAATAAGTATTTTGAGTTATTTATAAATAGCGGTAGCCCCTTTCAAGCTACATATTATTTATTTTATTTATTTAAGAAAAAGCAAATCATGGCATTACAGCTGACGCCAATGCGCCATGTATTTGAAAAATATAAATACATGTATATATATATATACACACATACATGTAAATACATAATAACAATCACAAATTAATTAAAAACAAGATGAAAACATTGTAGTCATAAAAACAGAGAGGAAAAATTATTAATATCACATTAGAAATTTTCAAAGCAGTCAACCGAGTGAGTTCCGACAAAATCAACTATGATACATAAAAAACAGTACTCGTCTGAACTCACTCACGTCCATGTGAAATATGTCGACATCCGAAGCAATTTCGTTAAAAATCACTAAAGCTCTTCCCAGTGGCATCCCCATTGGCAAACTGGTTCTACTCCTTAAAACAACAAACAACTCATGTTCACGATTCCTCAAAAAATTATCAGAGACATTCAATTTAACATTCTCAAGAATGGTGGAATTCTTATTTTGGCCTCGGATAAGTTGGAAGAAATATGTGGGCAGGTACATTTAGAGTATTTAAACTATTGAACGTGAGCATGCCCAAGATTATCATCTGATAAAACACACAATTGGGTATATATAAATATAAACACTATTTTTAAAAAGGCTTTATCAAAATACAGCTGTATGTGTTTCTCAACAGTTGTTGTTTAGCAATATGTGAAATCTTCTATATGCCTACTTCATAAAATTAAACTAATAACTTTGTGTATTTCAAGTCTTGCGTTACAAATATTGACACGTGTTTCGCCTATTCTTATCTTTCATAGCTTCTTCAAGATGTGAAACACGTGGCACTATTTATTACACAGTACGTGGAATAAACAATGCTATTAATTTAAATTTATATCAAAAAGAATTTCAACAAAACACCGAATCTACCGAAAGTAGTTCTGTCTATGATTGAACACAAACAATTCAACTTAATTATACATTTGGCGTATTCCGACAAAACAAAGTCTATATATATAAACAACGCTTTGACAAAAAATACCGCACTGTATAAATATAATGCATGCTTTGATTTTTTCGCAAAATAATAATGGCAAAAAAAATAACTTTTGTTAGTCACTCATTCAATCTTATGGTTCGACTTTCACATCCATTGTGCACAACCATTTATGTATAATATTTATCTTCCGCATACATTACCGATATGTATAAATTGTTATACGTATAGATATGCCTATTCATCAAAATTACTATATGTATATTCCAGAGCTGTGGAGTCGTTTAACAAAGCCCGACTCCGACTCCAAAATTTATCAAAAAAACGACTTCGACTCCAACTCTACTACTAATATTGTCACGCTTTTTTCCTACCTCTCCTATTTATATTTATGTGTATTAAATTAAATATGAACCAACCAATCCGGCCAATGGCGAAAGTTAGCATGTTATATGCATAAATAAAAAGTTCAAAGTTTTTAACGACTCCGACTCCGGCCAAAGCACCGCGACGACTCCGACTCAATCTCCACAGCAATTTTATTCAGACAAAAAAAAAATCCAAAAAAACCTATTTCCCGCCTTTAATTCTTTAACTTCCTTGCTTTTAAGTATACTTAATTCAATCAGAATAACGTAATTTAAAGTACTATTAAGTTATCTAGTTAGGAATTATGTATTTATATTTTACTAGTATTGCTACCCGGCGTCGCTCAGACTAAGCGACCAATAATTATTTAATGTTATATCATTCGCCATAATTATATCACAAAATCTAACATCCAAAATAGAGTTAAAATTAAAATCACAAACTTTATTTCATTTGATGACAGCCCCATTCTCGCCCATTAAAATGTCCAAATTCAAGGAAAAAAAACTAATTTGCCGTCAAAGAAATGTCAAATAATACCTTCACGTAAATAATAAACATTATTATTAATAATAAAAGCCGGGAAAAGTCCAGTAGAAGACTAATTTATTACATTTTGACTAAATGTCTTCGCCGATAAAAATTCAAACATATTTTCTTTCATATTCGTTTTTATGGCAACTTAATGACCAACAATGCAAAAGGAATTACAGACCCACAGACATACATACGCCGTTTCGGTTTTATATATAAGATTAAATAGTGAATTGTACGAAATCGTAATGTGCAAAGGTCGACGATTGAGGAATAATAATACAATTCAATTGGCCTTAAGTGATTGTTCAATAATACTGATTTCAATGAATACTATTTCCTCGTCGATCTGAAATATGTCAACCATTGTACAATATAACTGAAAACATTCATATTTCTTCGACTACAAGCATTAAAATTCACTAGGTTCTAAACGTCACATATTATTATCTTCGTCATTTCTTTTCGCTCTATTTGGCTGGAAATAATTGAATAATCTTAAAGACATTGAATAGACGTATTATGTATATCTGAATAATCATTCATCTACTACCTGAAAAGAAATAAATATTTATATAATATAAAAGAATGCTAAAAGGGCGGTCTCTTTAGCATTTTAAAGATATCTTTCACATTGCTTATATGATTGCAACATAATACATGTGTAATCACGCATCGGATTTATTATATTTAATTAATTTTAACCACTAGCGTGTGGTTCTCGCCATTAAAATGTCCAAATTCAAGGAAAAAACCTAATTTGCTGTCAAAGAAATGTCAAATAATACCTTCACGTAAATAATAAACATTATTATATTGCAACTTGCAACAACAATGCAAAAGGGAATTACATACATACATACGCCGTTTCGGTTTTATATATAAGATAACATTAATTCAAAAGATTGTATTTTAACTCAAAAACATTACAATATGTACTTTTAAACGGAAATATAAAAATATTTAATAGTCTCTAGTTTAATAACAATAATGCCTATTTTATTTGTTTTTCTTTTAACTATTTTTATATATGTTTTTTTCAATTGTTTGCCATACGTTTATTAGTTTATTTTTTTATTTAATTAATTTGTATTTATTATCAGTTGAATGTATTCCGCGATGAGCGAAGCCGGTCCTGTTTCTAATCCATGTTTTATTTGGAATAAGTAGAAAAACTGTTTTTATTTTTTAATATAATGCCATTTTACTTAGTATTGACTGTGAACACCTTAAAAGTGATGAATTAGAAAAATTTGCTTGATTAACTGGGCCTGATTTTTTTTATGATTTTTTGTTGTACATGCTTATATGAAAATCGGTTTCTGTAGTCTAGTGACTGAGTATTACAACTTCGGTTTCATAACCAGTAGTCCAGCTCAAGCGAGGTTGAGTTAATTAGCATTTCTCGTAGAAAAACTCACGTTGAGAAAAACTTAGATTGGAGTATATAAATATGTTCGATATTCGTAGCGAGTATGGTAAAATAAAATTAACAATAATTAAAGTGACATAAATATGAAAGATGGGCGTGATTATTTTTTGAACAGTTATATAGCACACGATTTTAATGAATAAATTAAAAAAACATATACAATTGTACAAAGACATTTCTCTAGGTCGCGTTCTCAATTTGTTTTCCTTCTAATCAACATAATATAAGTGCATTGCAATCTAATACGTTAAAATATTAGCATACTAATGTTCTTGCTCTTTCACAGAGTTCGCCGGAGATGTTGCCCACGCCCTCCATTGATACAATTAGGGAGTGCAAAACCAGTATAACCGATACCGAGATCCCGGTATGAATCAAAAATACCGGTATTTCATTGTTCATATTATTCAGTGACTGTGGTTTGACGTATAAGTTTTGAATCTGCGAAGGCTTTTTTCTGAAACTGGATTTAAATGCACGAACGTCCGATTGAAAGATAACAGTGAGTCTTTTAAGGTAGTATCAGTATTTTACGCATATTATTATCGGTTTTGATATCATAATAATTAAGAATTTCGACTGAGGGTGCTTGATGGAATTTCAATATCAAATTTGAATCGTTTGAATTTCGTACTTTTCCATGAGTTTTGTCGCTAACGACCCGGGTTTCGCCCTTCAGCATCCTAAGGCATTTCGATAGCACGGATGTCATTTCAAGTACATGAGGATGCCGAAAGGCTAACCCCGCGTACTAAGCGACAAAACTGATGAAAAAGTACTTCAAATCATAATAATTATTAAATTAGCTGCAGGTATGTATTATTTTAAAACTAAAATTACTTCCAATGCGATTTTAAATCTGGGCATATCGAGAGTAATGAGCTTACTATTAGTCCTATCCTTCTGTTTCTACTATCTAAGAAACCGAAGGTTGAAAATTTTTGTAACTAGAAGTTTTTGCACAAAACCTTATGTTGATATAAACTCCATTAGGAACCCCTATGCTGAAATTTTTTAAGTAGTCATAGTACTTTTTTTCAGTGAATTTATATTGCTAATACCGGTAATGCTTTATTTTCCGGTATTTAAATCCCTTAGATATTATACAGTAGTGTCAAAAGACAGACAGCGTGAAGGTGTTAAGTATAATATAATATATATTTACGTCAACGTAAATACAGACTTATTGACATGGCTAAGAATTAATGCTCCCTAATGACGTTTTACGATGCGATAAAGCATTGTATCATTTTTGATGTACATTTAATGTTTAAGACATACATATTCTTCATTGTTCATACATCAACTGATATATTATATTAGACATTATGATAAAATTGAATATGACATAAATAGCAAAAACCGGTAAATTATGGATATATGGTCACGGGACAGAATCTCAATCCTCCCGAGAGGATTGAGATTCTAAAATCTAAGCTCAAAAAATTTATACATACTGGCTTATAATTTTATATTTTGAGTTTTTTGAGTTCTTGTGGATTATTATAAAATGTGGAATCAAAATGATTAAATCTGTAGAATATTACTGATTATTGTATGAGTTCTGAAAGAAGAATTTGTTTTTTAATATTAGCGTATAATACAATTATTCTTTTTATTTTAAACAAATAATAAACTTATGTGACTGTCTCTATCTGTATAATTTTTTTATTTGTGTAGTTTGTGGTTGCATTTTTGTTCCTGTAAATTAAAACAACTCGATTTCATACTTATTGCGAAGTATTGTTTAGGATCTTCTATTATAATATATTTAAAAATTAAAAGACGAAACAAAATCGTAAGCCTTACATTCATTTCATTTGATGTGCTTATTTTTCATAAATCTTTACAAAAATTCTGTCCCGTGACCATATATCCATAATTTACCCAAAAACCAATGCTCATTTGAACTTGAAGTCTTTAATCATTCTTTTCGCCGAGTGAAAGTTTCAACATTCGGTCGATAAAATTCTTATATAATCGTATAAAGAAATGATTTCATCCCTGGTTCCTGGAAGTTTCGTAATCCACTTATAACTAGTAATCTAGTCTAGAAGTTAAGCCCTTGAGGGTGAATATGCGCCAAACTCGGAACAAACCTGGCTTTAAATTGTATCTTTGTATAAGTTTTCAAGGTCTCGAGTTCTAGATTGTGTATATTGATTTTTTGTACGAAAACCAGATATACGTGTATGTACGTAAATTATGTTGTTCATTCTTTCCAAAATAGCTTATTTGAATCTTAAAGTGGTGTGTAAAAGAAGAGAAATTAGTTAACTTCAAGTAGCTCCGTTTTCCATTGTCTCTTAAGAGAGACTTTAAACCAGTTGTTCTTAAGCAGCTTCTGTAAAAATGATCTATTAGGAGTACCTACACATGAGCGTAAGCGTAAGTGAATGAACAAAAATATTTTTAAAAATATACGTGGGGCCTAATCCTACAATGCTATTTCAAATAAACTAATTGTTTGTTTATTTGATCAGGACCAGTTTCGATCATGGCGAGCATTGTCAACTGGTCAGTTGACAATGCTCGCCATGAGCGAAACCGGTCCTGATCAAATACATTTTATGTGGAAAAAGCAGGGCTGTGGAGTCGGTGAAAAAAAGTTCGACTCCGACTCCAGCATTTACCAAAAACACGACTCCGACTAAAAAAAGGTTAATATCGTCACTTTTTCCCCCTAATTTTCCTATTTATGTGTATTCAATTAAATATCAACAAAAATAAAAAGTTCAAAGTTTTCAAAATTTCCGACTCCGCGTACGACTCCGGCCAAAACGCCGACTCCGACTCCACAGCCCTGGGAAAAAGTACTAAAAATGTATTATTATTTTTATTATAATGTCTTTCCACCAAGTATTGACAGTGAACACCTTAAAAGTGATAATTGTTTGTTATTAAAAATATTCTGGTGAAGTTTTCTGAAAGTTTATTGATATTTATTGTTTTTCGTAGTAGAGTGGTGATTTTTCGATTAATAACTGCCTAAGTGAACACTTATAAATCTCAAGTTGTGATCATCACTTTATGTGAACATAAATATTTCTTGGTGCATAGTATGCTGTAACATTATTTTGACATACAAATTAGCTGTCTTTATATTTCATAAATTTTAAATCGAATTGATAATTGATAGCATAAAAAGAAACAGTATTTTAAAGTGATTTCTGAATCTTGAATCCAAATGGCTGAAATTTGACATGTATATATAACGCAATATAAAATGTTACAGGAATAAAACCATTAAAGCTCTGTGGGGCGAAACACGTTTTTTCTCTATGCATCTATGTTATCAGTCATATTGTCACTGTTAATGGCCCACCTTTATTTTTTATTCATTAGAAATGATCTATTGGCATGTCCACATGTGGTTCATGAAAGAAAAATATAAATATTTCATTTAAAACATAAATAATATTGATTCAAAAATGAAGAAAATATTTTTTTTTGGAATCAAAATCAAATGGCCACCACTGTATATTAAACCGTCAGTTATGTTTTTTGATAAAGATTCCATTTTAAAATTGTAAATTTTTGTTCATCTATCTTTTTTTAGTATTTATTTTTCTGTGAAATTAATTACATATTGTATATTTTGGGTTGCTATGCGACTCTACATTGCTAAAATTGTAATGTTTTATATCACAAAAAGTGACTTTAAGGCTACGGATAATACAAACGATACTTTTTGTGTATTTCCTTATATGAATCAACGTCCTGTCATCTGATAATGACCTTGATATCCAGTTCCTATTTTAATAGTTTCCAGTCCCATTGTGATTATAATAGCACAATTATAAACAGTAGTTTAAAGAAATGTTATGTGATCCCAGCAGTGGAGAGTAGCTGGTAATTGGGTTAAACAGAAAGATAAATTCCCGATGAACTGAATATTTTTAATATATGAAAAATGCCGTCGTTTATTCGATGAACGCATTTGTTTAACCGTAGATTTACTTGGATTCCCAATTTAACGTAGATTGGAATAGAAAAAAAGAAATCTCTTAAAAAGTGAAACCATACGCATATGTGCGGGCATAAGTGTTAAACAATAATAAATAGTCTATTGACAAGCAGTCTTGTTAATTTTTTCATTTGCAAATAATGCTTATTGAGCATACAAACTTTGAAAGTGGGTTTATAGGACTCGAAGAATGTACTCATATGTTTTCAAATATTATAATTTGAAGCCGAATATCTACTTCTCGTCGCCATAGCAACGAGAATACTGAATTGCTTCGAATATCGATACGATATCTCGATAATAATAATAATTGTATTATATCATATAAATCAAACTTCTTTGTACAATTTTTACTGACAGTTAAAAAACTGTTGAATTTTTATTTCTTTTTCATAATCTCAGATGAAAATGAATGAGATATGGATGTAAGTGTTATGCATCAGAAAGAAATGGTATGGTATGACACTGAATATAAATGCAGAAAAGAGAAAACGACATTCGTGTCCTATTGTTAGCCAAATCAAATATTCATCTCGATGTTAACTCGCTTAGTAATAAATAATAATGTTGCCATGGTGACGAGCTACTTCGAAATGTAGCTAAACCTTTTTTGTACCCTATCATCGGAGTGCTTTTGCAATTAAATCGGGAAACGGTGACTGGTTTGCGTTTGTTTTAAACTGAAATTCTGTTTAACTTTTTTTATTATTGTTCAACAACTCAAATAAAAGGCCAGTGACTGAACTATTTATAATTCATTTTCGGATATACTAAATTTATTAATAATTTACTAACAAAATTAAATTTACTTATGATTATTTTTCAACATTGTTTTTTTTTTGCATAGCAATTTCAGACACCAGAATGATTTAACCAGGGCTGTGGAGTCGTTCGAAAAGATTACAACTTCGACTCCGGCATTTCCATAAAACACGATTCAGACTCCGACTCCAATATTGACCAACAACACGATTCCGACTAAGAAAAGTTTAATTTCGTCACGTTTTTTTCTTACCTTTCCAAAGTTGTATGACATCAAACTGAAAAAAATATAGAGACTAGAACTCGAGATTTGCCACGGAAGCCAACGATGTTGACTAATTCACCACTGTCCCGAAAATACATATCATAAATATTTCATTTATATTTACTCTGGTACTATGAGGAGAATAATATTGTTCCAAACAGGTATACAGATTCCGTCCGAGAAAGGGAAAGGAACCATGAATGAAACAATAATGAATGTACATATATTATTCATTGACAGTTGTATCCTTTAAACTTTCCCTCTAAAATATGTTCTAAAATAATTTCCTCGTAAAGCAGTCATTAATAAAAGATGTCATACAACTTTGGATATGTTCAAACCCTCCCCCTCCCTCTGCCTCAAATTTCGTCACAAAAATTTTAGCCAAATTACATTACACTTTAAAGCCGTTACCAATATCTGAAAAAAATGATTTAAAATAATCATATATAATTTAAGGATCCCCTATCCGCAAAAGCAAACACCAATAAGACCACATTTTTGTCAAAATCTAAAAAAAGAGTACATTCAAAGTATTTTTACTAAAATGCAATGATAATATTGACACCGCCTTATGTGGTAGGTCATCAGAACTCTCTCGAACGATCTATTGTTCACCTCAGTCAATGAGTCAGTCGATATCAGAAAATAAATTCATTCTTATAATAATCTATATTGCAATCTATAGCGGTGCAATGTAGAGTTATTTCAATTTCTCTTATCTCTTGACGCCCGAGAATGCATGTGCTTCATAAAAAGTTCATAAGGCGATAAATCATCCCTTATCAGCGGGCGCATGTGTTAACGATTTTTGAAACGGCCATTGTTTTTTCTTTCTAAAGTAACCGTTTGTTTTCATACAGCAGTGAGAGATTGGACTGCATTGAGAATGCACGCGCCTAATCCTCTCCCTCAGAATTAAATTCGCGTCAAATTCCTGATATCTTCTTCGCTATCGTAATATTTGTGTGTTGTATAACGTCTGTGTAAATCCTTGACGATTAAATAATGGGTGCGAATGAGCGCACCCACATAACGCTTTGAGATCGTGTTTTGTTTTAAAGAGTACCATGTTTCTCCTACTCCGTCCCCAAAATCCCTCTTTCTGAGTGTCGGATAGGAGGCTCCTTCTCGATTTACGAGGGAGCCGGAATAAAGGTAGTCTCAATATATAGCTTGTAATAGCCGACAAAATTGTAAAAAAAGAAGATGTTAAAACTCATCCGCATATATTTTATTTCGATTATTTGAGACTGACTGTGTGATTAATATATGCATATTTTTCTTGATTTGCAATTCATTACGATAGAAAAAAATCTAGCTATTAATTTAAGCATGAAATCTAAAGACATGGTTTACTACTAACATTCAAAGTACGAATATTGGTATATTATACTTAGTAATATTTACTTTTAGAAGCTTAATATGTGCGGCTTCTTTATTTGAATTGTTTTATTTTATTCAGTTAATCTGTATACGTTTACGACAGGAAAAAAATGAAATTAAATGAACCCACTACCAAGTATATTACCCTTTTAAAACAAATTACAGCTATTTAAAGACAGAGTTTTGTGTATTTTTAATATATTATAAAAACACTAAAAAATCGTGTTTATTCGACATACGATATAATACCTGGACATACTCGTTGTTGAGTGACGGTAATTTTTGATGTTGACGCACTTAATTGATGTAAAGCTGTCTGAATCAGGACCAGCGTTTTTTTCCGCTCCCAAGATGGGGCATATAGACTCTTCACGGAGTTTATCTCAACGTATATTTTTTCTACGAGAACTTCTTACTACTCAGTTGCTCAATCGCCCTTTTTCGAAGAGAGTAGAGATGGAAAGGATACGAGGACTAGGACAGGACTAGTGGTTAGTTAATCGCTGACACTATGCGTCGCTCTTTGGGATAGGAAAGATGGAAAGGGATTTTTAAGAACACATACACCCATTGCTTCTGAGCAGAATCGATTCATCGACTGAAAAAATCTGCTCGCACCGGGAATCGAACTCGGGCGGTCCTACACGGTAGCCAACGACATTGACTACTGCACCACGGACCGGACCTCGGTTCGTTAAACATACATTTAAACTTGAATAGAGTAATATTCTTCTCTTGTTGAGGGATTTATTTTATCAACTAAGGTTTCAAATAAATTTGGAATATGAAACGATTATTATTTTCTTTGATCGAGAGATAATCACTTCTGTGACCTTTGATTTTCGTTCTGAAATGTAATTAATCAATTATGGCTTATACAGTATCTAAAATGGTGTTAAATCTTTCCAGCATAAAACGTTAAAGTAAATACATAATTGATCTCGTTGTGTCACATTCATAAGCTATTATTTATATCAATTTATTTTAATGAATCACAATTTCATATACATATAATAGTTTTTTAAATCAGCTTAAAGAATAATGTACTATCTTAGTAAACCCAAACTGTTTCCTACTAGATCAGATTCAGTTTCCAGATAGATAGCATCACATCGTACAGATACATACATATGTTCTTGCAAACCACAGTCCTGCAATGGACATTATTTGCATTTCATATAGCTGCATTCTGATGCTCTCAAGTTAATTTATGTGACATTTGTGATGTCGCCATAGCAACGCAAACTACGTCACAAACTTGTTGGTGGTTGGCATAGCAATCAAGGTATACTATTAATGTGAATTTATTAGATTTTTTTGTTGTTGTAATAACATCAAGTTTCTGTGTTCCACAACTCCGAAGTTGGAGAAAAAAAATACATAAAATTCATGATCACTCATGAAATAATCCTTACTTTATGTTATTCGTCTAAAACGAAATACCGAAAAATATACCATAATATGACATGTTACAAACATTAACTAAGTTAAGTAAATTTTTAATAATGCAAAATTATAAAAAAATAATTTTCCAACCAAATTTTACAATGTCTGGCTAGACACAATTTAAGAGTTGAAAGGATTTCATTTCAATAAGAGAATACCTGGTTAAAAATTATTATTTTAAATAAAGTATTTTAAAAAATAAAATAAACAACGAAAACACTTTGAAACAAACGATTTGTCGAATAGTTGACATTTTACATAAACTATTTATAGGTCGTCGTGTTCTAACATTTGAAAGATTTTCATTTGTTTTACACTAATAATCAGAGTGGAAGTGCCAAATTTTAAGATAGAAATTATTACGGCAAAAACCATTCAGACGAAATGGTGTAAACACAGTATCTAAAAAACGCTGAATTTAAATTAAAGAAATATTTAACATAAACCATTTTATCGCCTCCATTATTAATGTAAAAAATTTTTGTCCCATATCATTTCACCATCATATCGCCGAATAGCGTAATAAAAAGACATTCATCCTTGTAAGGTCATTCATATAATGAAGGTCATGGTGAAAGTTTTGCATTTCAGTTTAAACTGTTTACATAAAAAATCGCGTCTTCAAAGCGCCGGCCGATGTGGAAAAATTTGGCTATTTGAACATTAATAAGCATCAACCGTAAACTGTCATATGATTAGCATAAGCAAGTGGTTTTATGCAAGTGGAAGGAAAGCGAAAGTTTTAATCTAAAAACAGGATATGCTTCACATTAATTTGATAATGATATAAGTGTATATTTTCATATAATCTATAAAAAATGTGTAAAATTTTAACAAATATGCACAGAAAGATTTTAGGGTTACGACATCTCACATTTTATTTTACCTCTGCTGATTTTGCAGAAAATTATATTTGATCTTGGATTATTAGTATTTTTTAAATTATAGGTACATATGAGCCCCTGGGAAGAAAAAATAGTTAGATGCAGTATCATTTTCTCCATGTCTTAAAGTATCCTAAAAGTGTTAATAAAAACCTACTGAAATCATTTTGCTACTTGGCTGACTTCACTTCTCAAGGGCACAAATGATATGTTTGCGGTAAAGTGACTGACGACGACATATTTTGATCTGGTTTTGCTTACTAAATTATTTCCAAAATTAATTCTCAGTTTGAAAATACGTTCACTCTTATTTCTTTAAATTAAAAAAATAATTAAACATTTTTTGTACCTATTCCATAATTAATTTGTTAAAGTTCGGGACCGGTTTCGCTCATCGTCAGCATTTTCTCCTGAATACTTTATTATTTTTTAATATACCGACTTTTCGCCAAGCACCGACAGCGAACACCTTATAAGGGGATTTATTTCTATATTGATGGTATATGAAGTAATAATATATCAAAATCTTTTTGAAAAATACTCCTTTTGTGAGCACATCACATAAAAAAGCAATTACGATAAGCGATCGGAGTTTTATCGCCGACTCATCGGGAAATATGTCGCCCACAAATGATTATAAAACGTTTAGAAACCGCATAACTATAACCTTTTGATCAGTGATATAATGAAGACAAATCGATGTGGTAAGTAATATGAACGGTATCGGTTAAAATACGTTGCTAAATATCGACGAAAAAATCCTATCAATGTGATCACAATAGTGCCTTCTTCACGAAGCATTAAGATTCCATGTTTATGTGGTCTCTCTACGTACCCTATACAGGTCCTGAAAAGGTTCTTAAATTCTTCGTGTTGAGAGCAGTTGGGTAAGTTCTCGACTTAAGGCAGTATTCTGGTCTAGAGGCTGAAATTTTAGGTGTTTTTGCAAGTGCTATAGAAAAAAAAGTATTAACAATTTTCCCGTCCATTTTTTTAACAGATATTTATTAATATTTAAAAAATATACAAAAAAATATTCAAACCAAAAAACTAATAACCTAAAAAGTTACAGGCTGGTAAAGTAGGGGGTCTCAAAAAAATGACGCTCCATAGTTGCCACGATTCTAGTCACCTAAAAGAACTTTTCTAGTCACCTAAAATATATCCTTAATTGGTAAAGATGTAATTTTTGCGAATATCAGAGAAATGTAAAAATATTTATTTTTCGCAAAATGGCAGAGATTTGAAAAACAAAATCGTTTTTTTCCTGTTTTTTTGAGACTTCCGAATTTTTAAAAAATAGTAAAAAGATTTTTATATAATCTTAATATGCGCTAAAATTGGATGTATTAAGAAGGTTCACACCAAAAATTTCATGTAAATCGGTTCAGTAAAACTTGAGATATCATGGAAACTATTTTGAAAAAAGTAGTTTCGATATAAACGTGTTTAAAGTTTTGGGCGAAGTTTCAAACAGTCTAAGTCATATAATGGTACTTTACGCTTACATTTATTTAATCCGCAATTCCTGCTCCATACAATGGGCCTTCCTCTTCTTCAAAATAAGCATTTTCAGATGTTCATTCTATGTTCATCGGTTTTTAAATAAATATTGAGAATAAATATTTTTTTACAAGGGAACCCGAGTTCAGGTAGTCGAAAAATGACTGCCGTATCGTTAGATACTACTTCACTAAAGAAGCTGTATCTCTGATAATACTCGGAATTTTGAGTCCTTGATATATATATTTTTAAAGGTTTGAACTTCGATTATATGCAAAAAAAAAAAAATGATTTCTCCAAAATCCTAGACCAGAATACTGCCTTAAGCGATGTATTGGTTCCAGTGGTTTTCGCATCGATCGAAAAATTACGCAAGTCTCGGAAAACTTAAAAGCAAGCATTTTTTTAAGATAGTCTGTGTAAGGATAGGTAAAGGTAAAATGCATCTACCTACATACATACACTTATGACAACATGAAAGGAAAAAATTACCCAAGGTTTCATTAGGACAGTACTTGCATTCCCAGCATAATTGATTCATGTTCAAATGTGCTCGTCAGGATGTAATACTAAAATATTACTTATATCACTCAAATATTCTGTAAATGATATAAATACGCTGTTGTTTTGTTACATCTTGATGTATGTATATCCGTAAATGATCGACAGTAAACAACACTAAATCACAGTTGACTTTTCTCTTGGGAATGAAGACTCATTGAAAAGGGTATTTTCATATTTTACGGAGTAAATAAAATTGTCAGATGACAAATGGTTACGGATAGTTTGTAGCTTTAAATATTCATTGTGAAGTCAATCGTTGATCACATTACTATTAAAGTGGTGCAGTGGTCAATGTCATTGGCTTCTGTGGCGGACATCACGGGCTCAAATTCAATACAGGCAAAATATTTGATCGGTGTTTGTGCTAACAAGTTGATTTATTATGGGTGTCTGTGTTGTTTTAAAACTATTTCCCACCCTTCCATCTTATACATTTGTGTGGAAGTAGTAAAAAAAATATTTTATTTAGTTAAAATAATATCTTTCCACCAAGAAGTGACAGTTAACACGTTAAAAGTGATATACAGTACATAATAATAATAATAATCACTTTTAAGGTGTTCACTGTCAATACTTGGTGAAATTGCATTATAATAAAAATATATTAGTACTTTTTCCACATAAAGTTTATTAGATCAAGACCGATTTCGCTCATAGCGAGCATTATCAATAATATAATAATAGTTGAAATCAGTTGACAATGCTCGCCATGAGCGAAACCGGTCCTGAACCAATAAATTTTAAATGGAAAAAGTACTAAAAATGTTTTATTATTTTTGATAAATCGAAGGTTCAATTATCAATGAATGGTTGAATGCAGGAAACTAATAGAAGTATATAAGATGTCTATATTGATAATATCAAACTTCAAAAGCTGCCTCAGGAACACTTAAGCCAATCCAGTCTCTTCATCCTTCATTATCAGCCGGTATGACTATCGTACCAAAAACTGACCAGGGTCCTAGAGTTACTATAATACAATGTAACCAAAGATGAAAAACAGCCTAGGCATTTTAATAACATGTCATACAGTTTGCCTTCTTAGCGGGTATTTTACGACGCGTTTCACATACATTAAATGCTAGATATAGATATGAAATAACAAGAAGTTTTGCTGATTAACTCATATGAGTTGTTTGTTATTCCAAGGGGTAGAACCAGTCTGCCAATGGGAATGCCACTGGGAAGAACTTTAACAATTTCAACGGCATTGCTTCGGATGTCGACATATTTCATATTGACGTGAGTGAGTTCAGACGAATACTATATTTTATGAATAAAATTTGATTTTGTCGGAACTCATTCTGTTGACATCTTTAAAATTTCTAATGTGATTTTATAAATTTTTTCTCTCTGTTCTTATAATTACAATTTGTAATTTTTATTATGTGTATACAAGTATGTATGTGTATGTTAATACATTTGTCAAATGCATGGCGTATTGGCGTGAGCTGTAATGCCATGATTTGTATTTTTTTTTTGAATAAATAAATAAATAAATATGGCTGATGAATAAGCTGTCCTCGAATATCACAAATATATTAGAAATTTTCATTTTGGCGTTGTATAAGCTGAGAAAAAATATGGCCAGGTACATTTTCTCTTCAAAAATTAAAACTATTGAGCCTGAGCATGCCTTAAAAAATCATTTGAATATTGTCATGGGTAGTATAAATAAGACATCAAACTGAAAAGTCTCCAAAATTTCTTATAAACCTTATTCATCATAAAACGGTTTAACTATTTTTTTTTCACCGTGTTATAATGGAGTTCTACCAAGTAAATGGCAATTCAATCAACTTATTCATCATCATGGCATATTTCGTACATGACCGGGCCCCATACAATCAACTCACTGTACTAAAGAATTGTAGATTAGAATCAACATTTTAAATCCAGAAAAGACTCCAGTGGTACGGTGGATAAAGCCCAACATTTACAAGCGATCTTAACGTCATTATTTAATTAGAGTTTGCTCTCAAATTGTACGCCAAGATCTTAACTGATCCGCGAGATAATTTAGCCATTCATTTAATAGTGAAAGAACAACACCCGTGACCCCTTTGTTAGCGATAAAAGATTGCATTTATAAATATTTAAATCGAGTTTGTTACATATTATAGTATCCATATCAGACATATATTTAAAGAGACAACCTTCAAAAAATGTTTGAAATCATCAGTGAATAGAATAACAAGAAATGCAATTATCATTTTTCATCAACGACATCATATATGTTTTCTTTCACAATCTTTCACAGTTGAGTTTATGAATACATATTGCAATAATACACTCAGTTTGCCAATTATTTTAAGTTAAGTTCAATAAATGTCATAATAAAAAAATATAAATTCTTTTTATCGCACAACCGGGCCTTAATCGTGAAATGCATCGATTTCCCAAGATTTTGATTTTATTACGCATTAATGGATGTTCATCTCACTAAAATTGTGAATAATTTGCATAATGAAAACGTTTATTTTTTCCTAATTTTGTGGTGAAATTTACATTTCCATACTTGTTTAACACCTTTCGTTCCGCGTTCGAGGTCAAAATCTAAGCAAACATGCTAAATTCGTGGACTGTGAATTGAAGAGCATAAACACAATATTTGCTTGGAAGAATTTTGAAAGTATGATAAACACCTATGTATATTTAACTTTTTTCAATCAACAATATGCGTAATTCGCCCATTCTGAGCCTTCAATATATGTATTCTTTTTATCATATACATAAGTAAAATATCACATTAAGATATTCACTGTCAATACTTGGTGGAGTGGCATTATAGAAAAACATTTTAAGTACTTATTCCACATTAAATTTATTAGATCAGGACCGATTTCGCTCATAGCGAGCATTATCAACTGATGATGATAATGCCTCTGTTACTATGTATGTTATGCAGTTGCTATGCTGACTCAGTTGATAGTGCTCAGTTGATAATTTTTATTATAAGTCAAATATATTATAAATCTATTCCATGAATTAAAAAAAGCAGATAATACATCTATAAATATAAACTATTGTATTTGAAAATGAATTGACGGTGAAATGAAATGCATTGAAAATTGAGAGTTGCTTAATTAATTTTATTCAGATTCGAAACATTTCATAATAAATGAATAATTTCATTATTTATCTACTGAAGTATTTAGGATAACTATTTTTGCCAGTCAAATGGACTCAATTAATTCGACTGTTTTAAGTTTTTGTTTTATTTTAAATTTTTCGTGAACGTAAGCGTATTCATTTGTTTTTCATTTCCAAATACGCCACATTTTTTAACTGGTAAAGGAGGAAAAGTATACGATTCGATTTTAGTTTCCACGAATTGACTTTACATAATCTCAAAATCACGAGATCTAAAAACTGACTGGGATTGCAAAACCTAATTAGAGATCTTGTTGCGAAACGTTACGGTCAAAATATGGACTTTTAGGCGAAATATATTTTTTATGCCGTTTTAAATTCACATTTTTAAAATCATACGAGTTTGCTTTAAGCTCTAATCCCAAACCTAGATGGTTTTAAAATCTCAATGTTCTGAAAATATCATGCGATATTCAACGATAGCAAAATATTGAAAATGAAAAGTTATTTTTGTTAATATTGTTTGTACAAAAATATGTATTTATATGATGTGGTACATGGTACATCACGCGACAAAGTCCAATCAGTGGTGGATTACCAAATAAGTGCAAAAAGAGCACACTTGGGGTCTCAAAAATAACTTATCTTATATATAAAACCGAAACGGCGTATGTATGCATGTGGGTCTGTAATTCCCTTTTAAATTGTTGGTCATTAAGTTGCCATAAAAACGAATATGAAAAAAATATGCTTGAATTTTTATCGGCGAAGACATTTAGTCAAAATGTAATAAATTAGTCTTCTACCAACTTTTTTCCGGCTTTTATTAATATAATAATGTTTATTATTTAGGTAAAGGTATTATTTGACATTTCTTTGACAGCAAATTAGATTTTTTCCTTGAATTTTGACGTTTTAATGGGCGAGAATGGGGCTGTCATCAAATTAAATAAAGTTTGTGATTTTATTTTAACTCTATTTTGGATGTTAGATTTTGTGATATAATTATGTCGAATGATATAAAATTAAATAATTATTGGTCGCTTAGTCCGAGCGACGCCGGGTAGCAATACACTACTAATATTATATAGCCCAAATAATATGTTTTAAAAACTGATAATATATTATACTGTAACATATAAATAATCATTTTCAATGGTTGTGATATTAAATGACCGATGGGTCATGAAGAACAGTGTGCAGATGAGCTATGTACTCATTCTGAATTGTTTCTAGTAAACTGCGGGAAATACCGTAGATTGTTACAATTACAATTTGGAGAAACGACTCGAAATGAAATCAACAGCGCTTGGTGTCTCAACAATAACTTATATATAGCCCACATAATATGTTTTGAAAGTGGAAAAATTTATTTGTTTTATGATTTACAATGATGTCATACCCAAAAATTCATTTTCAATGGCTGTAATATTAAATGACCGATGGGTCATAAATCATTATGTACAGTGTACCGGTGTCTTAGGTACTCATTCCGAATTGTTCCTAGTGAACTGTGGTGACTATCGAACATTGTTCGGGCCATACTCTAGATCACATACGATAAAAAAAGGTTATTCCTATCTAGAGAATCGACCAAAAATTAAATCACACCATTTTATCGTTCGAAAAAGAGGGTCCACAAAATTATATTGCACCTGAAGTCTCCCAAGTGCTCAATCCGCCACTGGGACCAATCGATTAGTGGCGTCCCATTGTCGATTGTTCAGTATGTATGTCACCGGATGTTGAACAAATACTTTCCGTTTTTAAGGTAAACAAAATGGTTTAATTTACACAGTATTCAGAAGATATGCAGAATAAATAAATAAATATCAAAATTCGCGTAGGCGTCACAAATAACGAAGAGTTTCTTATCAGTTATTATTTGAATAGCATTATTACTGGCATATTGGAATTGGTAGCATGGCAGAGAACCGGAATCGTATGCTAATGATATATGTATATCTTTATAATTTAACAAGTAAATGCTTACACGTTCATTTTTTTTGTTGACTTTAAGTTATACATTCATCGTTTGTCATATTTTGAAATTGTTTACTAATTATTTTTCACCAAATGTAATCCCGGTCCGTGGTGCAGCGGTCAACGTTGTTGACTTCCATGACGGACCGTCCGGGATTGATTCCCGGTGTGAGAATTTTTTATCAGTAGATAAATAGTCGTATTTTGCTAAAAATCCCTTCCCACATTAGCTTCTTAACGAGAATGATTAGCTAACCACTAGTCCTAGTATTATTTCAATCCCTAATCTCATCGAAAAAGAGTGGCTGAGCAACTGAGTAACAAAGCGCTTCATGTAGAAAAACATATGTTGAGATAAACTTGGTGAGGAGTTCATATGCTTCAAGTTATGAACGTACATGTTTTAAAAAAAAAAATACACCGAAACCGGTACCGATTGTTATTAATTCATGTGTGTGGGAACAGTAAAAAATATAACTCAATAGTGTTCAAAGATAAGAACGGGAAGTAAAGAATGAGATTCGTAAACTAATTTTTATTATTAATATAATAAAACATTTTCCGCACTTATTACACATTGAATTTATTGAGATCAGAACTGGTTTAGATCATCGCAATAATAATCAACTGAACTGATTACACCAGTCGATTATGATCACGAGCAGCGTAACCGGTCCTAATCTCAATAAATTCAATGTGGAATAAGTACTTAAAATGTGTTATCATTTGTATTATAATGCCATTCCACCATGTATTGACAGTGAACATCTTAAATGTAATATTAATTTCCCAAGCACGCTTTTGACCCCCAACCGATGAAGGCTGACTTGAAGCCGGCTTTTGCTTAAAATTACCGCTGAGAATAAACATTCATAAGTACATATTTAGGGGGAGAAAAAATATCTGCCGAAGGAAAATTTAAATTGAATGTATCTACGGTTGAATTATTGGCCCCTCCGTCGTATTTTTAAGCCATGAACAAAGTAAAAAGCGTTTTACAAAATGTTAATTGTTTTTCGTTCTTTGATGAAAATAAAAAGGACAAAAGAAAATTACAATATAGTTAAAAATACGTTCCGAACGGTGTTTTTTTACAATATCGCATATCAATAATATTTAAAACAGAGGCGGAGACTTGACGATTGAATAGCACTCCTAAAAATTTCAAAATATTTTGAAAGACAGTCCTACCAATACAACCACTTCAGTAAATTAATTCAGTGAATAAATAACCGAAGTTTTTAAATAATTGAATTCGGAAAACAAAACAGCTTGATATTTTTACAAGCACTGCCTTATATCCAATGATCTAGAAAATATATATATTTATATAAACACTAACCATATCCGCACCCAATATAGAGTATATGGACGTCTAGTGGAGTTATTCCCAACAGAAGTATTTACTAAGAGTTATATTTGTTACTCAATGGCTCAATCCCTCTTTTTCAAAGAGAGTAGAAATAAAAAATACAGAAATATGACAGTCCAACAGTTTGCTACTTTTCTCGCTACGTCCCGTTTTTTAGGATCAGCTGGGTGTGAGAGGAAATTTAAGACAAGACAGACATCGATATCCTCGATCAGAAATCATTAATTCTATTGAAATTCAAGTCCGTGCGATCCACAACCGACACTGAAGTTCATTGCTTTTGCAATGTGAAAAAAGATTAAAACATTGTAGTAAATTGGCAAAGAAGTCAACTGAGTGAAGTTACGACAAAATCAACAACACAAAAAAAATACAATATAACATCGAAAAATCCCTACAAAAGTCAATTTCTTTCTAATGACATGATATTTTAAATCCGTTCAAAGAAACTTATCTAGTCTTTCCTAAACATGCTTTAACGCGTTTACTTTCTCAATAATGGTTTTAAAAAATGCATTCGAAAATCGTTTATTATAACATCGAACTTTCGGTTGTTTTAAAGGACATCCTCTTACCCTCATCCTCGACCGTAATACTGTAGTTATTTTAGGGCGTTTATTTAATGGGTCAGTAGGTATCTCATTCGAGTTTTTGTCAGTAAATTAAATAAATGGTTAGTATGAATGTGGTATGTTATTAAATAAAACGGTCAGTAATTGATGTAAAACAGTTGAATTGAATGGTCAGTCATTTTAAATAATTGCCTTGTTTTAGTTTGATAGCTTGTGAAAATGATTAAAAATGACCAAGTCTAAGGTTAATAATTTTTTTCGATTATAACCTAACTAAACCTAACCAAACCGTCATACTATTACTAATAACGAACCATTTATAGATATCTACTAACCCTTATACAAAAAAATTGTGAACATTTTCCAATAATATACTGACTAAAATTAATTATTTACTGATCATTAATCGTTTAAGATACTGACCAAATAATTAGTTGCCTTATTATAATATGCGTAATCCCTTATTTGTAATAAACAGGACAGTGAAGCAAAAACATTAACTTTCTACCACCTATATATTCCGTACGACGAAACTCTGTTTTAAAAATGACTCAAAAGCCTTGGCCGTTACTTTTACAAATTAAATTAATTAAAACATGAAATGGACTAGAGCAAAAAAAAAATCGAATTTATTTTGAGTACAAGTCTATATTTCGTTTTTCCGTTGAAAAGCTAACAAAAACGTTGTCCCAGTCAGACGCTGTCTGGGTACGCAAGCTTGAATCAACAAGTGCGTGTTTTCCGGCATGAAAAATCCCTGGAAATCGGCCGGGTGTTCTGGGAAACTCTCTATCGATTCCCGGTAAGTGCTCACGGTCGCGACAAATTCTCCAGCTCTCTAGTCATCCCCGCACAATTGTGTACAAACAATTTCCCGAGCCCCAGGCTCCGCTTTACCTTAACTGAAAGTGATCTCGGAAAAGCCATTCGTACGCAAACAGTTTTCAATTTAAATGTGTTTTTTTTTGTCATTGGTTTGGTTTTAATATGCGATTATTTACTAAGGCGTATCAGAGTCTTCTGTTTTTTTAAAACGAATAACTTTCTACGACGATCATAATAATATGTTATTATTATGTAAAAAAACGTAAATGTATAATTAAATCGGTTGAATTTTGTACTTTTCCATGAGTTTTATCGCCAAGTGTGTATCGCTTGTATATACAAATAAAAGTAGATCACGAATTGTAATTATTTTTAACGCAATCTAAGTATATGAATTTTGATGTCAATGAGTTTCAATAATAAAAATAATAAAACATTTTTAGCACTTATTCCACATACATTTTATTGAATCAGGACCGGTTCGGTATGAGCGATGCCATTCCACCAAGTATTGACAGTGAACACATTAAAAGAGTTTCAATAAATTATTACCCAAATCTAGTAAAAACTAAAAACCAACTAAAAAAATGGAAATAATTACTAATATTTCAGCGTTATTAGCTGCTACCACTTTTATTTTTCAAGTCCAGTTTTTCACTTGTCCAGTTGTGCACTTAAAAAGTATGACGATGCCTAAAGGGGAAACCCGGGGCTTGAGCGACAAAACTCATCGAAAAGTAAAAAATTCAAATTATTTCAATTTGATATTGATATTGAAATTCCATCGAGTCGAAATCATACATTATTAAACAAGTATATATTCTCAATTCCATTTGTTATGATAATAAATTAAATTATTGATATCATTACCTTATACCTGAAAGGTTAGTAATTTATTTATTTAATGTGTCATTTTACTTATCAGCATAAAGCCATAATAATTCTTATTAAATCTTATATGTATATAAGACCGAAACGGCGTATGTATGTATATCTGTGGGTCTGTAATTCTTCGGGAATGATATAACATTAAATAATTATTGGTCGCTTAGTCCGAGCGAAGCCGGTTAGCAATACCACTATAATATAAATTAACTACAATGTTTGTTAATAAAACAAGAGCGGTTTTGCTCAGCCAGTGATACGATTCAATTACACTAATTTAATGATATCTATATTATATATTATACTAGTATTGCTACCCGGCGTCGCTCGGACTAAGCGACCAATAATTATTTAATGTTATATCATTCGACATAATTATATCACAAAATCTAACATCCAAAATAGAGTTAAAATAAAATCACAAACTTTATTTAATTTGATGACAGCCCCAAGGAAAAAATCTAATTTGCTGTCAAAGAAATGTCAAATAATACCTTCACGTAAATAATAAACATTATTATATTAATAAAAGCCGGGAAAAGTTCAGTAGAAGACTAATTTATTACATTTTGACTAAATGTCTTCGCCGATAAAAATTCAAACATATTTTCTTTCATATTCGTTTTTATGGCAACTAAATGACCAACAATGCAAAAGGAATTACAGACCGACAGGCATACATACCCCGTTTCGGTTTTATATATAAGATATTGTATACCAAAGTACAATTAAAAAAAAACAATAAAGTGACATGTCATACTTTACATTTTCTTATGAATAATATTATTCAGCAAATGAAAATTTTCAAAATTGGAACGACGAGACGTTGGTAATGTTTTTGGTAATAGATTTTTGAAAGACACGGAAACTTTAAGGCACCGTATGGTAGTCATGTTATGCTCCAAATAAGATACAAAAATAAGCAAAAATAAACAAAGAATATGTGTATTATAAATGAGATCATATTTTATTTGGCATTGCAGTGTCGTGAAATAGAGTGTTGATGGAACAAACGACTAAAGAATATTCTACATATTGAATACAAATAGAGCGGAATAGGTTTTTTTTTTGTAGAAATCGCATTTACCGGCTCTAATTTAAGACAATAAAATAATCAAAGATTATATTTTAAGTAGGATCCATACAAAAAAAAATATTCCGTAATTGTCCGGTCCGTGGCGCAGTGTTAACGTCGTTGACTTGCGTGCCGGACCACCCGGGTTCGATTCCCGGTACGAGCGGATTTTTTCAGTCGATAAATCTGTTCAAAGGCATGGGTGTTTGTGTTGTTAATCCGTTCCCACCTTGCGATCCCAAAGAGCGACGCACAGTGACAGCGATTAGCTAATCCCTAGTCCTGTCCTAGTCCTCGTATCCTCTCCATCCCTAATCTCGAAAAAGAGAGGTTGAGCAACTGAGTAACAAGTAGTTCTCGTAGAAATACATATGTTCAGATAAACTCCGTGAGGAGCCCATATGCTCCAAGTTGGGAGCGGACATGGTTAAAAAAAAATCAGTGATAAAAAGTTTCATTTAACCAGTATTTAAATATAGGTAAAGCTTGTAATTATTGAATAAAACATTAAAAAGAATTCGCTTTTAAAGGGTTCAATACTTGTAGGAAAGACATTTTATGAAAAAATAATACAACATTTTTTTTATCGTTATTGCAGAATTCATGTATTAAGATCAGGAACGGTTTCGTTCATCGCGAGAATTTTCAACTTAGTTAAAAACTTAGTTAAAAAATTAAAAACTCAGTTGAAAATGCTCGTGAGTGAAACCGGTCCTAATCTGAATACACTAATTGTAGAATAAGTACAAAGAATGTTTTATTACTTTTTTATTAATAAGAAGATAAAGAATAATACAATTGCAACACAGCTGCCAATAATATCAAAATTGTCACATTGCAATTGGTTTGTTTATCCACGTTCTCTCCTAATGTGGAACATATGGACTTCTAATGGGAGCTCATCTCAACAGAAATTATTTTACGTGAATTGCTTGCAACGTAATCGCTTAAGCTCTATTAATCGAAGAGATTAATGACATGAGCAAAAGGCTACGGCACGACTATTGGTTGGGTATTTTTTCTCACAACGCCATGTTTTAGGGATAGGATCTCTGACATCATAACAATCCATGCCATGAAACGTAAATCCATATATCAATTGATAAAACTCTCAATGCTGATTTGAAAACGTATACTTCGCATCTGCAGCCAGTGGCATTGATCACTCAGCTACAAATGAAATTTAATCTTTTATACCATAGGATTACTCTAACCGTAAGCTCTCAAATCAAGCTCCACACCAATCAATCAAATGGCTGGTAACAATGTGCAATCTATCCCAAAATAAAATTCGTATATTTCGAGTAAACTTTTTTCACAACAAAGGAATTGAAGATAAACAGATCTCGAGAAAGAATTTATTAATGAGAATTATATCAGCCAATCTTTTTACAGAAGAGAGAGTTTGAAATGGATAACTCCGTGTGATATTGTCCTGATTGCTTTTTAAAATAGAAAATAAGCTCCACTCCCTTCATCAATTGATTGATTGAGTAGGCATTTACTTGGAAAAACTCCATTATAATACGGTAAGAAAAGACGAGGGCGTAAGCCGAAATAGCTATCAACAAATATATAAAATAATTTATGTAGAATTAAAATACATTGCTATTTTTCTTCCTTTCATCAAGTCTGAAATCTTGTTTGCAAATATGTACATATAACATTTTACTTAAGCTTTTATTATTCAAATAATTCATTTTTATTGACTTATAAGTTGTAAGCTTTGATCAAATATTTTTAATTCTAAATAATTCTTTGAAAAATGTAAACATCTATCACATATAGATAAATTAATTGCAGATGTATGTATGTACATTAAAGTAATGTTAAATTACATATGTCTGTGTTGAAAATTCTCGTTCAGTACGTGAAACTGCCCGCACTCGCTCAGATTTTTAATGTAGAGAGATTATTTATTCATATGTCGTTTTATTTTCATAAAGGTCGCATCACCAAGCATTACAAGTTAATTTAATTTTAATATTAAACGATATACTTGAAATCATTAAAAATGCATAGTAAATAACCTTATTACGGTGACGGGCGCATTTCAGATTTTGTAGATGAGTCACGGGCGCAGGCCGGAATTTTAAAAAACGAGATTAAGATTTAATACTATATAAATATCCATCTATGTATTAATTTTATTATTGTTCCCTTGGCAGCTTTACATGTTTTACATCCATTATTTATTAGAAATTGGAAGATTATACATTTATTTAAAATCACAAAAAATCCTTGAAATAAAAAACACATTTCGTGTAATCTTTGACAATTGCATTTCACGAAGAAAATTTTACATTGACAAATCCGTGTTAGGAATATCAGTTTTTCTACAAGGGTCTTAAATATTCTGTGAGATAAAGGATATTTGCAAATATTTTTGATTATTTTCAGAACGACATTCATGACATGGTCAAAGGAAAATATTTTGGCACATAATGCTTCTTGATGAATAATAATTCATAAGGTACGTGAAGTATTCATCTCTCTTGCAATGGGAATTTAATCCATTATTGCAGCCGACCATTGCTGAAGTACTATCAGTAATTTTTGCTGATACCTTTTATGAAGGCGTGCTTATTTCCTTCGCGTAAGTTTTAAATCACAAAGACCTCTCAAACCCTCTCAAAATAACAAAAATGAGCTTATATTTTTTCAATTTCAAAAAGTATTTTTTAATTCTTTGCTGGGCGCACGAAAATGACTCCGCGGGCACGTGGTTAAGAATCCCCGATGTAGAGAAATGATTTGAAATCATTCAAATAGTATATTATTTCTAATGATTCGTTTCAATTAGGAACTTTAAGGTGCGTACAACGCATATGGTGCGTTTGTCTGTCTGTCCGTAGGTCTGTCTGTCTTGATGATATGATGCTATCCAATTTGTAGGTTTTTTTGCGCTAGTTACTGGTTTGAATTCTGGGATTGGCAGTTTCATAAAATGATTTTTAAAGCGATTTATGGATGTCTAGGTCAACGTCGAAATTTCCTCGCAACCACTTGTTCTTAGAGAAGGTACCGTAGTAAAAACTATTAGCTAACTTTGTGTCCTCAGTGGTGAAGTGCTAAATACAAAAAGCATTGGAGCGCTGATTAATTATAACATTTTAACATTCATTTTGCCCGCAACGGTCCAGTTTACAAAACAAAAAGTTTAAAACAAAATTTTCTTACAATAAATATTTGCAAAAATTACTTTTTATACGTAATTATTTACGTTAATTATTAAAAAAATCAAATAGTATACACAAAGGTTTGGGCGCGGGCCGATTTTATTCTCCCACGCCCCACATTACCATTGTTTATCCTGTTATAACCCAATCCCTATATTCTTACCCTTTCCGAGCACGAGAGTTTGAGCGACTGAGTAACAAGCAGCTCCCGTTGCATAATTGTATTGAAATAAGCTCGATTAGTAATCTAAATACTCCATTTAGGGAGCTGAGCAACTTACGTGGTTACGAGATAAAAGAAATTGGCTCAAATTGCCGTAAACATTATGTTATTTTTTCGGATGGTTATAAAACAAAAAAATTACAATATTTTTAACGAATAATAGGTCACATTTTTAATATCTATTGATTATTTAACGGGGCTTTATTTTAAAATATTAAAGAACATTGTAAATAATAAACGTTTTCTTTTATTTGCTTGCAAATCTTAGAAAATTTTACTCATATTTATTTAGTCATTGCTGGTTTGCTAATGCTGAAAAGACACTGCAAACAGTTAGCAGTGCCAATATTAGTCTTCCAAAAAAATAAACCGAGTAAAGTCTAAAATATTAATGAATATTCATCAATATTTTAGAAAAGCTTCGACTGGTAGAAAAACTGGTAGACAGACGACTTTTACTTTTCAAAATATTTAATATGAATAAAGTGACTTAAAAATCTTCCCAGTGATTTTGAGATGATACACTCACTTATTTAGTTGCATTTTGAAAAAACACACCCTTTCATTTATAGGGCTTTTCAATGAGGACGCTCGCTCGTGTAAAATGTAGTGGCGTACATATGCTGTGTGGCACATATCACCGTCCTGTTGGAACCACATGTTATCGGTATTCATATCATCAAGCTAAGGCAACAATAAGTTGCTTATCATCGACATCTAGCTCGCCAGATAGTTATGGTAATGCCATTTTGGAAGAAGTACGGACTGATGATTCCGCCAGACCAAAATCCCCACCAAGCAGTGACTTTATCGTGGTGCATTTGGTGCTGGTGTATCTTACATGAATTCGAATCACCCCAAATCTGACAACGTTGCTTGTTCAAATATCCATTACCATAAGTGTAATCTAAAAGTGGGCCTCATTGCTAAAGATGATTTTAGCGGCGAACATTTCTCGAGCGGTGCAGTGAAAAAATTTGATGATATGCACACGTTGATCGACCTTCCGTGGTGATTTTCCATACGCCACTTAAAAATTGAAAACAAATACTTTTGCTATAGTATTACAAATGTAGAGCGTCTCTATTGAAAGACCCTGAAAAAGAGGATTTGATTGATTGAATAGGCATTTACTTGAATTTAGAACTCCATTATAATACGGTAAGAAAAATAACAATGTATTTTAATTCTACATTGTATGTATTAAGAGGATTTGAATTTGCCGACGTTCAATTAACTTTTTTTCAGAATTGTCTTCGTATGTTTTTGCGATATAATTTGAAAAGAAGAATCGTGAGGATTTCCTTCTTAATGTATACAATTCTAATGAAATGCATCGTGGTGCAATATATATATCTTTACGAAACGGTTTGCTTAATTCGATCGCTAAGTGTTTTACGGAGCATTCCAGATGCGGACTAAGTTAGGTAATGTCAATACTTAAGTCATCAACGCGTTCGAGAAGATTTCATTAGAACACGATAAATTTGAATCGATTACTTTTTGGAATGTCACTTTTCATTTCGAAAGACAGTATTAGCAAATTTATTATTTTTTAGTCACGTGATTCATAAAATATACCGTATTTCCTCAACCACAAGACTTTTGTTTTTACGTATTTTAAAATCATTCAGCTTGAAATATGTTTAGTAAACAATGGCGTCTTATAGTCTAGGAAATACAATAATAGTGGGTGGTGTATCTGCTACATCCTACATAAGATGAATCTGTTTACACAAAGCACTGCCCAGCTATCTTTAGATAAATCGATATACAATAGAATGTCATTGTTAATAATATTAATCTGTGTTTAGCTGTATCATCAGCACTTTTTTGGAGCCGAATGTTGTCTATAATAGCTTATTTCGAGACTTATGCAATAACGCCTGATCTTCTTCATCAACTTGTGTTCTTTTTGACTCATAACCTCAATCTAAGCACTGAATTTTAAGGCTAATTATTTATTTGATCTAAACTTTTTTGAGGCTCGGTTTTAACTCAGGTTGCAATAATATACAATTATGTTATCTGTATATTGAAGTAAATACCTACAAGCTATTGTATTTTAGTCCAAAAGATTGTATAATATATCAATACAACACATGCAACAAAATTGTTGCATTTCTGCAGTTACAGTATGCATCGCAAAACTCCTTTCAATTTATTACGATACAATAAATATGTCGTAAGTAATAAGCGAAAACTGCAATAATTTGGGAATGATATAACATTAAATAATTATTGGTCGCTTAGTCCGAGCGGAGCCGGGTAACAATACTAGAAATACCGAAACGGCGTATGTATGTATGTACGTATGTATGCTGTGGGTCTGTAATTCTTTGGGAATGATATAACATTAAATAATTATTGGTCGCTTAGTCCGAGCGGAGCTGGGTAACAATACTAGAAATACCGAAACGGCGTATGTATGTATGTATGTATGTATGCTGTGGGTCTATAATTCTTTGGGAATGATATAACATTAAATAATTATTGGTCGCTTAGTCCGAGCGAAGCCGGGTAACAATACTAGTACTTAATAAAACAAAACAATGCTATTAAGAAATAGTATTTAAAAGAAGATTATCTCGAAGAAGGTAATTGCTCGTGTATGTGTATGCTTCAACGCCCTGAGCGGATAAATTTGTATTATACAATAATATAATAAGCATTCTATTACAAGAAAAAATATTTTTGGTTATTAAATTTTCATTATCAATAGCAAGGAGTAGGTATTCGATTCAATTTGTACCCATGGATCTTTACTATATTTAGGGAAACAAAACATTAGAATAAAGGAATTTGACATTTAAAAGTTTTACGTCAGAAAATCTTCGATTTAAAAATAACTAGGTAAAAACACAATTTTCTTTGAGAATAAAGTTGACATTTGAAACCCGAAAACAGTTAGATAAAATGGATCCAAGCAAGGGCATAAAGCCTTAAAATAATGATTGCTTTAACTAATTCTTACCATTTATATACAATATCAATATACTGTGATATTTAAAATAATAACACATTTTTATTATAATGCCATTCTTCCACATTTAAAGTGATACTGTGATATATAAAGATTAATTAATTGAACATAAAAATTAAATGCGCATTTGAAAAGACTTTATATTTACATGTTTAACACCATTTAACCTTAAAATGCATGTGTCCTATGATTCGTATCAACTCTTTTATCTATCTAAAGATTTCTCGCCATAAGTCTATCTTATCATTGTCTCTTAATCTAAAAAGCTTCCACCAACCACTATAGGAGTTCCTCCTCCACTTTATTTAATATGGAAATCAATTTTTGTTTTTGTAAGTGTGTTATCATTTCGTTACCTTACTTTGAAAAGCCTCTAATTGAAATTTTTGTCTAAAATGACCTTTTGGTCGGAAAAGCTTGTATTTACCGCATTTTATCATATTTATAGAATTTCAGAATTATCTATAGTTGAATAAAGGAGTTAGCAGAACTACGGAGTTGCACCGCATCTGCATACTTTTTTTACTAAAAATATTTGACTTGAAAGTTCTAAGATTGTCATCATTACTTCCATTATAAGATCTTTAAAATCATAATTTCTCAGAAAGATAGAAAAAATATGCTTAAAAAAGTAATTTGAAACATTTTTATGTTAAAAGTGAATTTTAATCAATCGAAACTTCAAACGCTCATATCTCAAAATAGTGTCAACTGTTCTCAGTTAGAACAAAGTTTTTTTGTAAAGATAGCTTATTGTTGCAAAAGCTGTATAGAAATATATACAACTGTATGTAACTGGAGGTATAAATGTCTGACAGTGCATTTATTAACCTTTAAACGCCAGTGCAATCTGAATCCGCATTGGAATATATTGTATGGTGTGAATAAAACTGATTTATTACGGTCCACTGGATATAACACAACGCATATCCCAAGAGTCATCCTTGTAACGCAGATTTTTATATTCCTCATTGTGACCAAAATATTTAACGAAACCAAAAATAAAATTATTGATTGGTATCTCATAGACAATATTTATGAAAGCTAATATCATAAAATCAGTGTAATCTGAAAGCGAAATGCACCATAATCACTGGTCCCATTAGGGACCGTAGGGCTTTAAAAGGTTAACCATTGAATATAAAATTCTTTTCCTACTTACACAATATAAAATTACAGAAATACAAATGCATCGTGAAAGTGACTGTTGTAATAAATTTACTGACTTGAGAATAGATTTATTTCATGTCATATAAGATTACAGCTGAAAACAAGATGACAATTTCCTGATTTTCACACAATGTGAACCGTGACTTTTAACATACGTTCAGCTCTCATATGTTTTTTTACTCCTCTGAACATATTGTAATGATTGTTTGTGCCGATAAAAAGGCTAACTGCGAAATGTAAGCCTAGCCTAACTGCCACATGAATTTTTATAAGATCGAAAACAAGCTGTTAAACTTCGTTGATATACAATGGTAATCACATTGAGTCAAATGGTGGACGTCTTAAATTAATTATAGTTAGTTAACCGCAAATTAAGGAAGTTCATCTGATGAGAAATTCGACTGAAAGTGCTAGATGGAATTTCCATATCAAATTTGAATCTTTTGAATTTTGCTCTTTTCTTTAAGTTTTATTAATGAAGACCCGGGTTTTGCCTTTCGGCATCTTCATGCATTTTAAGTACATTTCAAAAACACTTGAAATACCGTACGATACCAAAAGGCGAAGCCCGGATTGTTATATATGTATATCTACATTACAAAAATCACAAATTATAAGTTTATACCTTTTGCAATGTGAAAAAAGATCAAAATATTGGATATCTGGTTCACAGTTTTATAAGATATAAAAAATACACTGTAAATTGGCAAAGAAGTCAAACGAGTGAGTTCCGACAAAATCAACATAAAAAATAGAACTCGTTTGAACTCACTCACGTCCATGTGAAATATGTCGACATCCGAAGTAATTCCTCTAAAAATCACTAAAGCTCTTCCCAGTGGCATCCCCATTGGCAGAATGGTTCGAAAAAACGGCGAAAAAACTCCAAAATTAAAAAATTAAAACTATTTCAATTTAAATTATTTCGCAAAATCTTAAATGAAGGAATATTCAGTGTGTTACTCCTTTCCTACTACGACTGCCTATAGGGTATATAAAAATCGCTATCGTAAATGAATGAAGTATCGAACATTTAAAACAGAAAGAATATTGAATGAAACAGTATTTATGCCATCTTAATATATATCATAAGAACAAATAAAAGCCGGGTACGTTAGCCGAACTTTGGCCCTTATAAATAGACAGACGTCCAGTCTGGACATTGATTATGATTATCGCAACTAACTCATAAACTCAATGATAAATTCACATCTAATGGCGTCTTGGAAATATATCCATTATTATGAGAAGTTATACGTGAGCTTGAACTATTTACGAACACAATTTTAATTGATACAATACACAAAAGCCTTTGGTTATTTTAACTTTATCATCAATGCGTTAAATGCTGCCAATGATATTTAATACGTTAGACTAGAGGCTCCCAAACTCTTTTGTCTCGTAGACCCCTTGCCGATTTCTAAAATTTTTGGTAGATCCTTTAATATATGTTTTTACAAATTCATCAACTTTAGATGTCATATAAAATAAATTTGATTATTCCACGTATTGTGTTACTTATTGTGACACGTGCTTCGCCTCTTTCAGAGGCATCTTCGGATTTACTATCGCAAAGTTTGCTTGAGTAATAAAGCTAGTTGATTCCAATATTTTAAAATGATAAAATTAAAAAATGGAGATTGGGATTTTTCCTTTTTACGGGAAGCAAGGATCAAAGCAAAGCAAACAAATAATTATACTACTAAGTTAGCAATAACAAAATATTAACTAATGAGATGCAATCAATTAGGAAAGGGTTAAACCTGTCATTGAAAATAATGTAAGCAGTGGCAAGCAACCTGTCCTATTGATATATTATTTAATTATACTTCTTTACTGTTAATACTTGTATTTATTTATAAAAAATCTAAACTATTCATTTTTCAAGGTTTTTTTATTTCCTAGCTGGACTACTGTGGTTTTACTGTGGAATAAAATGCTTTAAATAAAAAATAAATTCAAGTTTAATAGCTTTACATTTATTCATTAAAATGCCACAAAATAAGAATCTAGTTACAAATTTTACATAATACAATACAGAAAAGGCAGTGTTTTTAACGGGAGGATGAGCCTGATGCTTCGATAGAAAAAGTCCAATAGTTGGCTTCAATTTAGTCAGGCTTTACCTTAAATCTATCGTGGACCCCCATTTATATCTGATAGAACTAACATTTTTTGTTCGGTCAGTTCTTAGATTCTACGACAGCGTAGACCGTAGGTCGAAATTGACCCCCAGGGGTTGATATAGACCACTTTGGGAATGACTACGTTAGACGATAAACGTGACATCAAAACTTAAGCTATTTTTAACCAAACGTTGATTACAAAAGCTTTATGAAAAGAAAAATGTCCACAGGAATATCTTAATTCGAAATCTTTAGTCAAAGAAAACGACTTTCAACATAGTTTAATAAAAATCGGTTTTTGGTAAACTCAAAGCTTGTTATTTGTATAAATAAATATAAAATTAAAAATCATTACTGCATGATATTTTGTCGTCTTATGGCAATTAAATAAATTATATGATGTGATAATTAGTAATGACGGCGTCTTTTGAATAACATCACTAATTCAATCAAACCCATCATTGTTTACACCAGTGACGTACAACTCTTTTGACAGAAGGGCCAGCTAATCAATTTTATGTAGTTCACAGGCCGCATGGGTTAAAGCAGTGATGCACAACCTTTTTGGTAAAAAGACCAGTTTATCAATTTTGAGATAGTTCGAGAGACAGTAATTAAATTTATATTCAATTACAAATTTTGTTTTTTCAATTAAATACTTGTATGTATATCATATGCTCCAGCCATTCTTCACATCATCAAGTGCATATTTGAACGAATAAACTTACATTGTGTTGATCCTATTGAAATTTTCGACACTGATTTCTACGCGAAATACAAATCAAAATAATTAATCAACATGAAAATAGCAAAATTTTCAGGAGTGCGTAAATCAGCAAAAATAAAGATCGCACCTTCCTGGAGGTGCGTCATAATCCAAAATGGACTTGAAATTGTCAATATTTAGATTGAGAAACTACAAAAAAAATAATACTTATTCCACAGTAAATATATTTAAATCAGGACTGATTTCACTCTTCGCGAGTAATACAGATTTATTGATACAAAAACTAAGCAAGACCATAAAGGTGTGACAAACAATAATTGGTATTATAAATATGCACATGCGAAAAAAATAGACAGTGATCTTAAAAGTAGGAAAAGATTAATATAATTATAATTTATGTCACTTTTTTTATTAAGTATACTAACTTCATTTCTTTTGAGAAATAAAAATGAAAGTACAAAGTTTTTTTTGTATTCATTTATATATTATAATACTAGTTTTTGGTGAGGTAAAGAATTCTAAATCTCAACGATTCTTATTCGCTTATAATTGACGTAGATTTAGCCACCTGGTATTTTGCAATAAATAATCCTTTTAAATTTCTTACTGAAAACTTGTTTTAAATAAATAACTCTGTATCGATACTCATTAATCTATCTTCTTCTATCTATCTATCTATATATATAAAAATGAATGTCTGTATGTATGTCCGCTATGGACTACTAAACCGCTCGACCGATCGATGTGAAACTTTTCAAATTTATTGAGTACACTCCTGCAATGGTTTCTGGCCTACCAACCTTTCCTCCCAACCACCCCCCAACCTCCACCCACCAATTTTTTTCTTAAACTTTATGAATTTTCCGAATTCATTCCTTCGAAGGTTTCTTGCATACCCCTTCCATACGCCCCCCAAACCCCACCCCGCCAAACAACACGACTCCCCCCCAAAAATTGATATCGATTTTACAAATTTCTCGAGTACAGCTAGCTTTCTGGCGTTAACCCCTCAAAATTCAAAATGATCACTGATTAATTTATAGATAAAATTCAAAATGATCACTGATTAATTTATAGATAAATAAAAATTTCACACCTTTCAAAGAGGAGATTATACCCGAGGTACTATCGAGCAATAAACATGTAATTTTTATTTTATTTTATATTTCCATTACCATTTATTATATAACAATGTAGCAAAACAGGATATCAGCACCATTCCTAATAGAGTGCCTCAACAGAAGTTGTATATTTGTATACGACAACTTCTTATTTCTCAGTTGCTAACCCTGTCATTATACAAGAAAGTAAAGGTAGTGAGGATATGACTAGTGAATAGCTCATTTTACTCGTTACATCCCATTTTTAGGATTGGATGAATGTGGAAGGGAATTTTACGCAACACTGACATCCATGTCTCCATAAAGAATGACGTTGACACTCGGCCACGGACACAAAGTGCTATTGTTCAGTCAAAATATGATTAAATATTGATCTTTTTGACAATTGAAATGGTGATGGGACATAATGGTACGTAATAAATGGTAATATACAAAATATTCAATTGAGTTTAAATATAAACATTTCGCTCTTAGCATTTTTCTTGCGTAAAAATTTGAATTGAAAAATATATGTTTATTCTTTTTAGAATTACCCAATTATAAAAATTGTCTAATTTAACAACACTTATCAATAAAACATTATCAATAAAAGATTTTCAAATGGAAGAGGTCAAAAGATCGTATCGATTTTTTCTTTGTTCCGTCGATGATAGAACGTGTGGGTACGCGGTGCGTGAAATTCACAAATTATCGGACTATAGAGAAAGATGCCTGCCTTGAAATTATTCATGAGGTCGTTGTACTATTTTTTGAAAAAGATATTTAAATATTTGACCTCGATATATCGATGTTTTTTTTTAAGTTTTCGAGGTTCATTTCGATTTCATTTTTTTTACTATATCCACTCTCAATGTGGCCAATATGGAGTTTAAGTGGAATGAGAAGATAGAATGATGATTAAAGGGTATATTATTTTTTTAAATAAATAAAACGAATTTCTTTGTACTCATTTCATCAGTTGCAAATGATCGCGATGAGTTAAACTGGTTTTGATCTTTATACAATTATACGTAAGAATAGTAGAAAGAAATTAGTTTTACTATTTTAAATAATATCTTTCCACCAAGAACAGACAGTTAATACCATAAAAGTAATTCTTCAAGAGTTATTTCACTGTGCAAAAGTCAGTTTATCGACATCTCTATTTGGAGGGGGAAACAAGATGCAGCCAGGAAAAGACCAATAGTAAGATAGAAGCTATATTTATGGCGTAGAATTGGGTGAAATAGATTGGAAAAAAATACAATGTCCATGTCTCTGTACATCCAATTCAATTATACATTCCAATATCAATTGACTGAAAATACCCTGCGAAGAGAAGTAAGCTAAATGACATTTGTGGGGAAAATTATTTAGATGCAGTATCAAATTCTTCAGGTCTTAAAGTATCTTACAAGTGAAGTGAGGTATATAATTAAAATATGCTCTGAGTTAGTACAAAAGTTTCATCATTTTGATACTTGGCTCACTTTACTCTTCAAGAGCTGAAATGAAGTCAGCGGTAAACTAGCCACAACCTTTAAATAACACTATTTCAATCATTATTTCCCTGAAATACTTTTTGTGTTTATTTATGTAGTAAGCTTCCACATCATGTTAAAATGCTAAGCAAAAAAAAACCAACTAAAATGTGATTGAACTTAAGTACAATATAAAAGTTTCTTTTTTTTAGATTTGGCTCACTTCACCTATCAAAGGGTTTCGTATACAGGAATAACATAAAATATTCATTTCAAAAGAGCCAAAACTCAAGCATATTGAAGTATTTAAAAGATGATATTGAAATCAAAACCTGTTGATTATATTATATATTTTTGTCCCATAACATAAAGGTAAATTAATAAACAAAAACTCAATTTTTCCGAAACAGATATTTGAAGAAATAATCCGTGGAGGATGGGAGACGGTGGAATGGAGGGGACTGATTGAGGAGGCCAACGTTCATCCGGGACTGCTGCGCCAGAGAAGAAGAATCCATCGGTGACGAAATGAAATAAACATGACTCTCATTTCAATTGTTCATGCCGCAAACACTTCGCCAAAAATAACTGTTACTTACTATTACAGCTCAAAAATATTTAAGACTCATGTATAATATTTGGAATAATATTAATGTCAAAGATTAACATTTCATAAACATAATATTATCATAAATAATGGTAATCGTCATCCAAGTTGTTCAAATTAGGGTCGTGGCCTTAGAGAAAGTTATAATTTTACTATCCGATACTATCAGTTCGCGAAATTCGTTAGTTATTAATTCATTTGGTAACTTGTTTGTGAAAAATTTGTGTGCTATTTTCGAATACAATTTTTAGTTATGAAGTATACCGCAAGGGAACTCTGCGACCTCTTATCTACATCAAATGTTTTTTTTTTTGGGTATTCCACATTTAAAAAAAAACGTTGTGAATTGATATTGAAGAAATTGTGAATAGAAACTATGGCTTGTAAAATATACATGCCTATAATCCGGACAGTTTGAAGAGCATTTTTAATAGTTAATCGATTCTATTATCTATTATTATGGAATATATTCTCATAGATATTAAAGTGCTTGAATAGGAACATGCGCAGAATGACGTATGCACATCAAAATTGCATGGAAAATAATATTTTCGTATATTATGTACATATATTTTGAATTTAGAACAAAAATTAATGGCAGATGATTATATTACCCAATTGACCAATCGAGTCACTCCGGTTAAGTCGATTAGTTTTAAATTTAAAATATTCATGTTTCATCAACATTTAAATATTTATTATTTAATGTCTCACTTCTTTTGAGTTTTCTTGAGAAATGCCAACTGCTTATAACATTTTATTTGATAACCATGTCCGCTACCAGTGAAGCATATAGACCTCTCACAAAATATGTATTTTTTCTACGAGAACTGCTTGTCACTAAATCGATCAATCTTTCCTTTTCAAAGAGAGTATGGATTGAAAGGATACGAGTAATAGACTACTAGTGATTAGCTAATAGCTTTTTTTGGATCTTGAGCGTGGGAAGGTATTTTTTAACAACACAAACACCCATGCCTTTGAGCAGGACTGATAAATCAACTGAATAAAACTGCCCAAACTGGGACTCGTACTCGCGAGTTCCGTGTGTTACATTTACTGACATGTATTACAATACTTAGAACATAATTCTCGCCATCTTATGGGCCACGGCACATATGTAATTCGATGCAATCATGTTTAAGATATGAATCAAAAAAATAGAAGTTCGATGAAATATATCTATGAAAATGAAGAATAATTTAAACATTTGAATATCGAATGTCTAAATCTCTTCAGTAACTATACTCTATTATATGAGCCCATAAAAAATCATGTATTATATTAATTTTAAATATAAGATTCTCGTTTTTTTAACCATTATTTAAAATTACCGGATATAAAATTTGACATTTTGATCGTCCGTCAGTTAATATTTACTATGTTAAGCTCCATAAGAAATTTACATATTGAAATAAATATTGGATTCCAAGAAGTACATACATGTATGTAGCCCAGAGTTTCTCGTTGCGTGGGTCGCGCGAGTTCTAAACATAATAATCTATTTAAAATATTCAAAAGTTGGCAAAGGATTTAAAATAAGAATAAATGTCAGTGCTTTCAATACGTTGATGAACAATAAGCATCACACAAACAATCATATAAATTAAATCAAATAGTTCTACCACAATAACTTCTGTTGGGAAAAGTTCCAAGCTCGGTTATAAAAAGATGTGTTTGTTTGGTTAGATATTATACCATTATCTCTTATTATTATTAGGTTGTGTTCGACAAATAGATTCATTTATAAAGCGTTCAAAAATATTTAAATGTTAATATTAATATAACACAATAACTATCCCCAGAGTGAGTTTTGATGGTAAAAATATTTGGTTCCATGACAAAACAGAACATGACTTTTGACTAGTGTTGACAGTGAATTTTTTCTGCTGTATCATTTTTTCGGTCAGATGTTAAATAAGATGTTGGAAAATATTGGCACAAAACTATGATGTTTATTATTTAAATGATTGAGAAGATTGTCTATGGCTTGCGTGACAGTATTTTAAGTATATTTCTCAATGACATTACCAGTTATATTAATTACTGTGATGTGTTGTCGAGCCGAGCTTGGGAACAGCTGGCGCGGCTAATGAATTAGCCTAAAACAAAATTTTGAGCATCGCGATAAATTTCGTGATAATAGACACAAGAAATCGCTTAGGCCTTTCGTACCCACAGCAAGTGGTTTACTTTTTCCAGCGTCCCGCAGAGCCTCTCATCTTCGTCGACATTTTGTAAATGTCATCTGATCGCTTTCACTCCGTGTATTTTGTCAGTGGGTAACAGGCATGGATCCATCGTCTATGGAAATTTGATAGTTGCGACAAATTTGAATTTGTTTACCGCGTATGCCACAGACGTCAAACTGGTTTGGTCGGTCATATTTGTTTGGTTACATTTTGAGGTTATATACACCAAACAGTTCCACTTATGTCTATTAAATAAAGACGTTTGCGCAAGGGCTGTGCTGTTTTATATATAAGATTGCTTTAATTAATTACAGTAAATTAAAATAACGTATTTGTGAATTGTAAATATAAATAGCAAATGTCTAGTATTCTGGTGACATCGAATGTATGCAGATTAAGAGATAAGGAATTATATTTGTGTCTTTTTCCGTTTTGTAGTGGATTTTGTTTATGTCAATCGGTACCAAATTGTCTATACACATAGTATATTATATTAATACACCGTAGATGTAAAAGAATTGTAGAATATTGTTGAGGAAAAAAAACAATTTGACAATCGCTCATTGACATCGCTATCAGGTATTACTACCTGATTAAAGTGTAAGAAAGAGTCTTAGGTAATCCTGCAGGTGAGGGGTCCAATATTTTTTTTGCATTTGTCACATAATTCAAGATGGCTGCTAACAGTGTTCTCTATTAATTAATTGCTGATGTATATTTCTATGTGATGGAACAAGTAATATTTCTACGTGTTAAAAAAAGCCCAAACAAACCAAACGTAACCTAACCTTACCTAAACAAACCAAATCTAACCTAACCTTAACCAAACTATAAGCCTTACCCAAACCTGACCAAAAATAAAATTAAAAATAGCCAATTAATCAAATATATAATTCGATTATTCCACACATATTAATAAATAGGGTAAAATGTCGACAGCCATCTTGAATTATGTGTCAAATGATTTTTTTTGATTGAACCCCTCACCTGAAGGAATATCGAATTTCGTTTAAATCAATCGGTACCAAATTGTCCATGCATATAGTATATTATATTAATACGGCCTAGATATTAATGAATTGTAGAATATTATTGAGAAAAAATAAATTTGACAATCATTCAATGATATCGCAATTACGTAGTAATTATAGCTTAAGCACTCAGACTCAACATCCGATTGCATCGTTGTATTGTATGCCAAAATATAGCAACAACAGAACGTATATTCTCTTTTAAATAAAACTAAAAAGTCTATTGCCAGTGGCCGGAATACACCGTATACCGTTAGCTCTCTTTTTAATTATATACTTTTCGCCAAACAAGCATCTAATTATATCCTATTGTACCACTCTATTTGCATGGTCTCATTAGTATACGGACAATTTACGGTAAAACGAGAATAACCGGTTTATTTTTTCAATGGCAAACGTAGAATGGGTGTGATTCATTTTCAGTGTCTTCTCAGCAATGACTGACAGTTGACACGAGCTGTCTGTCAACCAATAACTATTATTCACTACGCAGATATTCCATTCTCGTAGCCGAGTGGCCCATGGGTATTCGTTTTATATGGATTGGTAACTTCTGGTGCCACGATGTTGAAAGGGGAATAAGCTTATTGTCAATCCTTCCATTTTTCCACCCCGAATTGTTAACTGCTATCAGAGAGAGTGGTTGTGTGACTGATTAATAATCGATTCTATCGTGATGAGTTTCATTAGATTCCCACATGTCGGTGCGGACATGGTTAACAATTGCACATTAAAAAGATGTTTGTCGTAGAGTTGTATAATATAAACTGTTCACTTTTAAGGTCTTCACTGTCGATACTTGGTGGAATGGCATTATAATTAAGGTTATAAAACATTTTTAGTACTTTTATTTCTGTTGAATTTTATGTTTCCTTTGTTTGTAAGAATTGATATGGTCTTGTTAAATTCTTTTTCACAGAATATTACGTTGAACTTAGCATTCTTTCCGGAATTTCCACGACTTATTATGGATTACAGACATTAAGATTTATTTATTAAATGCACTTATTTTGGTTTTTACTTTGTTAATGATCATTCATACTTTTTTTTAACTTTTTTTTTATGTAATAGCTCAAATTTCTAAGAGCTCTTCAACATTTTAATTATAGTTTATTTTGCTTAGTTCTTAAACCAATTGTTTTTCATACCCTGTAATCATTGCTTTACTTTTGTATAAATATCACTTTTTTTGTATTTCTTATCAGTTGATAATACTCGCCATGAGCGAAACCGGTCCAGATCCGATAAATTTTATGTGGAATAAGTACTAAAAATGTTTTATTATTTTTAACATGAACTATGTTAGTAAATACTAACAGGCTTAAAACTATGCACACCGTAAATGTGGAATTATAATTAATACATATTTATTGAGAACTCATCGTTATTTGTTTGTTCAACTATACTTTTCTTGGGAAAAAGGTGAACCAAGGATAAGAAAATCGCTTTATTTCCTCTTTTACATAAATGGGTAAAATCTCACGTGTCTAAAACATCAAAGACGCAATTAAAATCGTAATATTATATTCCAAAATATTCATTCGGGGATACCTACGTTGAAATGCTGAAGTGCGAAGAAATAGCATGAAGCTCCACCACCTGGCCAGGGTGGTAAACAAAAGATACAACATAAAGGTAAAATAAATAAAGGAAAATAAAATATTGGCATCGCTCGTAGGAAAGATAAAATAGGCTCAGAAAAATACCACACGCAAGTCATCACATTTTGGTGGTTAAAATTAATTAAATATAATAAATCCGATGCGTGATTACACATGTATTATGTTGCAATCATATAAGCAATGTGAAAGATATCTTTAAAATGCTAAAGAGACCGCCCTTTTACCATTCTTTTATATTATATAAATATTTATTTCTTTTCAGGTGGTAGATAAATGATTATTCAGATATACATAATACGTCTATTCAATGTCTTTAAGATTATTCAATTATTTCCAGCCAAATAGAGCGAAAAGAAATGACGAAGATAATAATATGTGACGTTTAGAACCTAGTGAATTTTAATGCTTGTAGTCGAAGAAATATGAATGTTTTCAGTTATATTGTACAATGGTTGACATATTTCAGATCGACGCGGAAATAGCTATCAGTATTATTGAACAATCACTTAAGGCCAATTGAATTGTATTATTATTCCTCAATCGTCGACCTTTGCACATTACGATTTCGTACAATTCACTATTTAATCTTATATATAATACCGAAACGGCGTATGTATGTCTGTGGGTCTGTAATTCCTTCTGCATTGTTGGTCATTAAGTTGCCATAAAAACGAATATGAAAGAAAATATGTTTGAATTTTTATCGGCGAAGACATTTAGTCAAAATGTAATAACTTAGTCTTCTACCAACTTTTTCCCGGCTTTTATTAGTATAATGTTTATTATTTACGTGAAGGTATTATTTGACATTCCTTTGACAGCAAATTAGATTTTTTCCTTGAATTTGGACATTTTAATGGACGAGAATGGGGCTGTCATCAAATTAAATAAAGTTTGTGATTTTATTTTAACTGTATTTTGGATGTTAGATTTTGTGATATAATTATGTCGAATGATATAACATTAAATAATTATTGGTTGCTTAGTCCGAGCGACGCCGGGTAGCATTACTAGTATATTGATAAGAACAAGGGATGCTGTGGATTAAGAAAAAATGTAAGAGCGCTTCGATGCAACCACCTCATACAGTCCGCGGCTTATTTTTTTAATTAAGATTATTCTAAATAGATTTAAGGGATATTATGTGAAAAGCTCGGTCCCCTTTCAACCGGTTCGTTCGTGACGGACCGCCATGAGAAGTTTTTTTCAGTTTATTTATCGATTCTGTTCGAAGGCAATGGGTGTCTACGTTGCTAAAAATCTCTTCGCCACATTCCGATCCCAAAAAGCGGCTCATAGTTAGAGTGATAATCTAACCACTAGTGCTGTTCTTGTCCACGTATCCTTTCAAATCCTACTGTATTCGAAAAAAAATAAGTTGAGCAACTGAGTAGCAAGCAGTTCTCGTAGAAAAAAACATGTTGAGATAAATTCTGTGAGGAGTTCATATGCTCCAAGATGGGAGTCCGCTCCGTGGATTGCCACGCGATGCGCCAAAGCACTCCCGTCGAATTCGACCCCGGCAACCAATAAGTTACTAAAGAAAGTCTATCAAGAAATAAAGCAACACGTGTTCGCTTATAATGAAAGTAAAACAAAGCTGAACCTTCTCCAATCAAAGGAGAATTTATTTAATGCGTAAAGCTTTAACCCTTTAAAGTCGAAGGCATTACGATTTGTTTTCTTTGTGAAACGTGCAAACGATTAAATACTTAATAATATGAGTAGGGTATATGTAAATATATATATATATATCTGTGACCTTATACTAGAAATGCCTGTGTCAAATATATCAATCGTTCAGTAAAGAAAATTGTTTGTTGTTATAAATATTTTGACATAATGTGTTTCTGAAAGTTTATGGAAATTTTTGGTATCTATATAGTCTTATACAGTGGTGATTTTTCACACAATAGCTGTATTTTTAACGTAGAATTTTTTGGTGCAAAGTATGCTGCAAAATTATTTTGATATACAAATTAGCTGTCCTTATATTAATAATTCTTTAATTTTAAATCGAACGACAAAGACATTTCTAAGATAAGAAGAAAGTGCATTTTAAAGTATTTTCTGACTATTAAGTCCAAATTACCAAAATCTGACATGGCACTTCAAGCATTAAGGTTTTGATATAAAACAAACTGTAATACCTCCCTTCCAGTAAAAAGGAAAAATCCCAAGCTCCATTTTGTAAATTTATCATTTTAAAATGTTAGAATCACACTTGCTTCATTACTTGCGATAGTAAGTCCGAAAAAGCCTCTGAAAGAGGCGAAACAAGTGTCACAGTTAGTAGCACAATACGTAGAATAATCATTATTAATAAATTTATTTTTAATTTTATATTAAAATGAACTTCCAGAAAGTTTCCGCCAAAACCATCGAAAATATTGAAACGCAGTATAATTAACTTCCGCAATAATTTCAAATATCTACAACATTTTAGGTCGTGGAAGTGACACGATCATTTGTTTTTAAAGACGTTCACATTTTAAATGTTCAAAATCCCTATTTAACGAAGAACTTCAAAAGTAAACGTAAATCCACAGGATACGGAAAGAAATATGAAGTTTTAAAGATGCATAAAGAAGAAATCTTTCTGAAAACGACCCTAACTTTGAGAAAAAATGTGTACTGAACACAAATGTGCTACTTGCTAAAGATTGCTACAACACGATGATGAAAGAAGAACGAAAAAATAAGTGTATTATTTACCATTCAATGAACAACGCCGAACTTTCAAATGTGTAAACATGCGTGAATGATTTTACTTCTCCGAAATTCGACAGGAATATTTTATAAAGATAACAGTAAGTGCCAGGAAAACCCATAATATAGATATTAAAACGCAAAAAAAACGTGAAATTGAATGTAGTTATCGGGGTTTTAAAGGGTTGTTACTACCTGTGACTTGTGCAACACTAACACCTTAACAGCCTGCAATCGAATAGCGTTCCTTTGTAGCCCCATTTACATATTGATTCTCAATTTTATCGTCCACTTTGAATGAACGATTTCTATCGGATAATTGAAGCCCACGTGCATGCTCAACGTATTATTATACTATAACCAAGTAACTAGGAAACTGCCTCATCCGACATCAAGATTAATGCATTTTTAAAACGCATATCGTATGCATTGTGCAACTTAATCCGGTGCGACTGATTTATCACATGCCTTTCGCTATAAAAAGATGTTACGGATATGTAGATTATCAAAAGGCTTATTACATCGTACAATCCCATATCAAAGACACGATTGTATAGCCAATATAGCACATAAGACTATGTAATTCGTTTATTTATAATCTTATCCGTTTCATGGTCAGTTAACCCAGAAACAAACTGTTGCTAATTGATATATACGGAATCGGTTGAAAATGCTATTGATCATTCAAAATATATGTAGAATTAATACAATTGTCAGTTCCCGTGGTCTAGTGGCCAAAGCTTTGCCCTACCAATCAGGTGGGCCGGGGTTCAATTCCCGGTAAGGACATTTTTTTTCAATTGAAAAAGAGATCTTCGATTGGGTGTATGTAATTTTTCGTTCAGTTGTTATCGACTGATTCATTACTTGTCATCGAGTTTATCTCGTATGACTTTCAAAATTAAAAATATTTGGCGCATTGGCATCAGCTGTGATTCCAAATATTGTGTTATATTTATTTAAATAAATGTTTTTCCACCAAGATTTGTTGATACACGTTAACACCTCAAAAGTGAATTTTTAAGTACCTTGTATTATTATGTTTGTAAAATTCAAACTACGATATAAATATTTTTTCATATCCGTAAAGATGTAAGCCGTCTTTCACGTATAAACAAATAGTCATATTAAAATAGAAATTTCTTAATAATAAAAAAACGACTTTAAAAGACTGCCGCCACAAGTTTATTCGTTACAAATCCTTTATGTGTATTTTATGACTTCATTTCTCGTTGATAAAGATCTTACGAGAAGATTGCACCGTGTAATAAACGCATTTCGTTTCAGTTTTACGCCTTCGAGTTCATTGTTGGAGTTTTTTTTATATGTTTCATTCAATAAATCTTGTACAATTTGATATACTAAACAAAAAAAATAAATATACTTTATGAACCATCAGAATCACTATCAAAGCTTTGAAATCAATATTTTGTATATTACAAATGTTTTCATGATCAATGGCAGTGGCAGATTGAGCGCTTTGGAGGCCTTAGGCACAATGTAATTTTAAAGACTTCTTTTTCGAATGATAAAAAATAGTCAGTATATTCGACTCACAAATATGTTGTTGATTTCATTTTGAGGTGTTTCTCTAAATTGTAGTTTGAACAACCTATAATATAATATTCCCCACAGTTCACTAGAAACAATTCAGAATGAGTAAGTAGCTAATCCACATATTGTTCTTCACGACCCATCGGTCATTCAATATTACTACTATTGAAAATGATTGTTTCGATGTGAGAGTATAATATATTAGAAACCAAATACACGTGTCCGTTTTTAAAACATGTTTAGTGAGCTTATATCTTATCTTAATAAAGCTTTGGTGAGTTGTTGTGTGGACGCTAAAAAAAGTTTTTAAATTACCTAAATATGAATATTTTTTGTCCCGTATGCGATCTTATACCTTTCATCCGATTGCAATAAAACTTTTGTGATTTGTTGTGTAGACCCCAGCGAAGGTTTATTAATTATCTATCTAACTAAACATTTAAAAATAAATGATTGTTTGTATGTCCCGTATGCTTTCCTATACCGTTCATCCGATTGCGATAAAACTTTGATGATCCGTTGTGTGGATACCTTCGAAGGTTTTTTGAATCAGTACCACTAAATACACAATTACAACACTTTCTTTTTTTGAGTGGCATTGCAACGCATGCAATAGGTACCGGCTAGTATTATATAAGATATTTTTAGGCCCCCAAGCGCGCGCCTCTTGCGCTTATGGAATAATCCACCATTGATTAATGGCAAATTTGTTGAATGTATATTCAAAAACATTTACAATATTTTTGACTATTAATCCATTAATCATGATTTTATACATATATATATCTAATAGAAAATACTCACATTGAAAGATCGTCGCAGGAAAACTCTCAATCCGCTAGCTAGCTTTGTTGTTATGAACTTTACTCGGTTTATTGTGGTTGATAAATCGGGTAAATCTATTGATTTTTAGTTCGCTTGTTCATTCCCGAATTACCCGAGCGGAGAAAAAATCTGAATCTATTTAATCTTCCGCGGAAAATCCAAGTAGCAGTAAAATTAGTGGTGCATATTTTCCAGGGCTGTGGAGTCGGAGCTTTTGGGCCGGAGTCGGAGTCGGCGCGGCGTTATGGCCGGAGTCGTACTCGGAGTCGAAAATTTTGAAAAGTTTGAACTTTTTATTTTTGAATTTAATATGTCAAATTTGGCTTTTGACCGCATTGATAGGCTTGATATTTAATTGAATACACATAAATAGGAAAATTAGGGGAAAAGTCGGAGTTGAACCGTATTTTTGGTCAAGTCGGAGTTGAGAGTCGTATTCGTGGTTTTGGTAAATTCTGGAGTCGGAGTCGGATTTTTTTTACTGACTCCACAGCCCTGATATTTTCATTCAATTAAAAATGTTTTTCCACTCTTAGTAGAGAGCTTTTTCAACGAATAAAGCAAGAATATTTACATTGAAGTAATTGGAAAACTAAATACAAAAAAACCTATGAATGATACCTATAATGTCTGGGTACTAAATTTGGTTGTCCCATTAGCACCCGTTATGTGTATGCAGCCACAGTTTCACGGCCGCCTTCCATAACGCTATGCGATCATGAAATAAAACCAATTTACTCTTTATTTACTTGATCCGATACAAGGCTGCCCGGTAATGATCTGTTTACCTATCTTTTTATGCACTACTAATTTTATAAATGTCAGGACCGGTTTCGCTCATCGCGAGCATTATCGTCTTGCGTATGCACACAATGAACGAAACAGGTTCATTTCTTTAAAATATTATACATACATACATATATGGAAGCTTTACAAAAAATATATTTTATTTGTTTAAAATAATGCCTGTCCACCACGAAGTGACAGTTAACACCTTAAAAAGTATATTGATTTCATTAGGATTTACTTGGTGAACTCTATTATAAAACGGTGAAAAAAAAAAATAATGTATTTTAGTTCTGCAGATAGTATTTTATATATTTGTTTATACGCCATCGTCAGAAATATTTTATTTTTAGCGCGTTGAATACACAACATAGAACATAAATTAACACTCTAAATAGTTTTGCAACATTATTAAAACCGATACTGATTGGTTATAGAATTATCTCCAGTGCATAACGTATAAAAGTGAAATTTACGAAAAAAATAAAACATTAGCAAACATTTTATTATATAATTTTATGGAATTAAAAATTAATGGTTTATAATTACAAAGATGCCTCATCAATAAAATATGCCTATCTCGGCATGTAAGATGCTGACAGTATTATAAATATTGAAATTCTATGCGTGTTGCGAGAATTGGTCGTAAATCATATACATAAAAATTCGGTGAGTAGGTTTATGTTTTAATACGCAAGCCCTTCCAACTCCTCAATGTAGCGTTATTTTTTCGTTTTTGAAATTTCAATTACGACGATGACGAAAAAACTTTCGTTGGCCTTGCCGAGGCTAAATTTGGATAGACTGACAGCAAGGTTTAATGAATTAACTAGAATATTATTTTGTTAATCGAATAGAAGCGTGCTTAGATTATTTTCCAACGCATAGATACCCCGCCAAACAAAAATTGCATGCATCATGCAACATAGGCAATATTAACTTTTGTATTATTTTGAGGATAATACAAAGTAAAATCATTACCTTTTATTGTATTTGAAAGGTATTGTGTCTCTACCGGTCAAATAGTTACAGATTACAGTTCATGTTCATTTACAATAATGTTTTCCGTATCAAATTTTAGAAGTTTAAATATATGCGATTTCGCTTTTGAGAATGTACAATAATTGTGTATGAATAATTTTTTTACGACTTTTCATGCGTTAACTCTTTGAAAATTTACTTTATTTAAATTAAAAAAAAGTTTTGTTATGATCAGGTCTGGTGTCATTAATCTCTAGCATTTCATTTGACGGCGTATGTTTGCAAAACAGAGGTATTAATATTAAATGGACAAAACAGTTAGATACCCATTAGCGGCCCTAGACCTGAAAATATCTTCAATACAACTTGTTTCAGTGCAGAATCATTTAAGTGTGATAGTCCAAATTAAGTATGGTTTACAGGTGGATAATGTCTTTAGCGATTTACCGATGAAAATATATACTTTGACCGGTATTTGAAGACAAATTGTATATTATTGAGAAATCGATCTACGTAAGAAAAACAATGCTGCATTTGAATGAAACAACAAGCTTGAAAATACTAAATACATAAATAATATTCGTAGCAGTAAAGATCTGCACTGCATTCAGGCCTTGCCAAAATTATTACAAATTATCCACTAATTTTTAAAATCTTTTAAATTTAAATATATTATTATGTCTATTTCACTGCATATATAATAAAATATGTTAATTGTATTACATTAATATGACGTAAAAAATGGGTAAACTTATATTGCTAGATGGTCTACTTACAAAAATTTCTATACTTTATCCAATAGCTTTAAAATAATTCAATCTGCATTTCCATTTAACAAAGTTTTGTATACCGTTTAGTGCACAAACTTGATTCCCGAGCTTTTAACGTTTGATGCTTTAACATAAGTGACAAAAATCGATAGAAGCATTTTGGAGGCGTTCCTATTATTATCCTTATAGTAAATCAAACTGATCCTGACGTTCATTGATACTGCTGTTTCACAGACGAGTCGTCGATATTATTATTGTGTTACGGAAAATAATCAAATACCAACCCGGCATACATGACTTTTGATTTCAATTTCGAGACATCCAAGCCTCGGGGTAAATTTTCAAACAAATATCGAGAGTATTTGGTTACCTCTTCAGAAGTGTGTCAACTCGAGTACAAATTGATTGATGGAAGGCAGCGTGCCTTGAAAATGTAACATAATATAGACAATGGGAACTGTTTAGGAAACCAAGACAAATATATTAAATTAGGTACTCATTTTCTCGAGCACGTGCGTTGCAAATGTGACGTATTAAACATTGACTCCTAATTTTACCAGTCGAAATCCTTAATTATATCATCATACGTTCTTTATATAGAACGGCTATGTCCAACGCGCGGCCCCACTACTATTTTTTTGCGGACCTATTGAAGTTTGTAAGTTTATTATATTATCTAATATATAAAAATCAATGTGTGTTTGTTTGTAAATATTTTAAACGTTGCCATACCGTTCATCCTATTGCGATAAAACTTTGTCAACTTATTGCTTGCACTTGCGCAAATGTTATAGGCATAATAAAATCAAACTTCAGTAGGTGGTGCGTGTGTCGACCCATAGACAATCGGCAAAAGACAAACAGCAAATGTCATCGTTTCAAGTGAAATTAGATCGAAATTCTAAAATATTGTGCATCCGGAAGCACTTCAATAAGCACAAACACTTTCTTTCTTTGAGTGGCATTGTAACGTTTGCCGGGTGACAGCTAGTATCAAATAAAAAACACGAATCAGTCTACTTGAATTTTGTAAATTAATATTAACTACAGTTACACCATTTCCGCTACTAATGTGGATCATATAAACATATATTGGAGCTAATCTCGACAAAAAAATCTACTAGAACAGCCTATTACTTGTAGTGACTAGGGACTCCAATTACTCGTCATCTCAACTACTCGAGTATCGAGTAGTAAAATTGAAAAATACTCGAGTACTCGAGTATAAAAGTTTCAGATGTACCAAAATATATACTATTAATTCACATTTTTGGAAATAAATAGGGGATAAATAAATAAAAAAGCTTATTTAATTTCATTGATACATTTAATTCATTTTACTAAACACATATTTTAAAAATAACAAAGAATTAAATGTTTCAAATTTAAGATTTGTTCTAATTTTAGTTTTAATTATTCCCGCAGTTGAAAAAACTCTCTCGGTAGCTGTGGACGTTGGTTTTATCGTTAGCAATGAATTGAATAGTGTATCTAATTTATATGTCCGCTGCTTAAAAGAATCTAACTTTTTAAAATCTTCGTTTAAATTTTGACTACAAGAATGTTTAATGAATTTAGTTTTCGGTTTATGAGATATCGATGAAATGGCATTTTTCAACTCTTGTTGAATAGGATCTTTATCTTTAAAATATACATATAATAGGGCATATAGAGAACTGAAAATTTGGCTATTTGTAAAAAAAATAGTTGAGCATGTGTAGAAAAAATAAAAAATAAATATTTTCCATGCCTTCTTTGTGTAATCAATCATAATTCGAAAGCCACGTCGATTTTACCACAGAAAAATACATTATTATTTAGGGGAGATAGAAATATACAAACAGTAATGTGTGAGTAGCAACCACTGCATTTTAGCCGAGCGAAACAGTCGTAAAAATGTTATGAGTTAGACAGAGAGTGCAATACATACAATATTCGATTGAGTTTGTATATTTTTCGCAGTTTACATCGCGGTACAACAGCGGAAGTACACGTGCACATTGTTCTTACATGCTACAAACTTTTAAAAAGCTTATTCCGTTATCTAACTTTGCCAAGTTTTTAACTGTCATAACATTGTTTATTTGTGATTCGGAAAATTTTTCACAATGGCCAGACAATATCTGACACAGGAAGAAATGAATAAAATTGCTGAAGAGTTTAGTGATAGTGATACTGATTCCGATAAAGATTTTGAGAACATTGCGGGTATTTCGGATGCCGAAGATATGGAGGATGATGAATGTTGTGGTCACCATATTTTTTAAGGAATACCTACTAATAATATAACAAATTTTAATCATGATACGGCGCCATTGAAATGTGTTAAAAAATATTTTCATTGAATATGATGAAACTGCGTCAGTTAAATATAATTTCTTGAATGTTCACAAATTCACAGAATGAATATAATCTAGTTAGTATTTTAGTAAAGATCCCGATATTTTGTTATTTCTTATAATTAAAAAATATGTTTCCATTAAGAGTTTGTGTTTTTTATTGCAAATGTTCAAGCACATTTGTGTGACAGATTTGTAATGTGTTTTTATGGTAATAAAATTGTTCATTCAGAGAACGAATTTACGCGGCTGTGCTTTTATTTTGACACACATGTCTCCATCCTCTTCCCTTCCGCCAGGCCCCCTCGCCCCTTTCGCCAGTGCCCCTCGTCGACCGTCAAACACAACACGCGACGATCACGCTTTGTAAAGTTTCAAACGTCTTCGAGACACATTCTAGGTTTCTTACGCCTATGTATATATTTTTTGTAAATAAAATTTGGATAGAGATGTTTTAAAGCTAGGATCGAGTATTTACTCGAGTATTATTCAATATGACGAGCACTTGAAAAATGGACGAGTATACTCGAGTATCGAGTACTCGATACTCGAATTGGAGTCTCTAGTAGTGACCCAAACACCATTTTTCGCAAACAAATAAGAATAGAGACGGTTGGATATTTTTAGTTTCTGCATTTAGGGTGGGTTAAGTAAACCAATGTTAAATTAATATGCATATATTTTTAATAGCTTATATTTGTTTGGAAATTTAATATCTCAATGAGATATAGCCCACCTTATGACACACCTAAGTTCATTTAATTGTCTGCGTGGTGAAATGCTTAAAAGGATACTCCGTCAAATCGACGATTCTTACAAAGTCAAATTCGTTAACATTAAATGGCAGACTAATAAAATTACTGTCAAGTATCGTAAGACGTCGTTTATCCTTTGGGTGTATCAACTATAAATCCGTTTTATTCACTATTCACTTAACTTTGACTTTGAATATTAAATGTTTCTCGTTCTAATTACATTTGTTTCACAGCAGAGCTTTCAATTGAAAAACATACTTCACTTCAATGGCTTAGACCCAGGGGTCACCAATCTTTTTGAAAAACGGGCCGGATTGAAATTTTTATAACTTGGTGGGCCGGATGACATAGGAATTCGTGCTGGAATGCAATAAGAATATTTATTTATGTGTTCTTATATAATGTAAACAAATGTAATTTCTATTATAATCCAATAAATAACAATCAATGTTTCTTTGTTTGTTCGTATTGTATGCGTTGCCATTCCGTTCATCCGATTACGACAAAATTTTGTCAACTTATTGCTTGAACTTGAGCAAAGGTTAAAGGCATAGTAAAATCAACTTATAGTAGGTTTTTATATAAAAATCATTTTTTTTATTATTTTTTTCGCTGACATACCGTTCATTTGACAATTTATTGTTGCACTTGCGCAAAGGTTATACTCATAGTACAATTAACTTTCAGTAGGTGGCAAGTGACAAAACAAACAGCAAACATCAAACCGCAAATGTCATCGATAACGATCAATGTTAGTAAAACTAAGTCAAAATTATTTATCTTAAATATTGTGCATCCGAAAGCACTTCAATAAACACTTTCTTTCTTTCAGTGGCAACAAAATATTTGAATAATTTATTTTCAAAAATCGAGAATTTTTGGAGGGTTGGATCCAGCCCGCGGGCCGTAGATTGGTGACCGTTGGCTTAGACATGAAAGTCTTTTAATTATAATTAATTACTTCTCACTTCTAATAAGTTAAAAATCACACTTTCTATTGTAAGCCTTGACAAAGAAGTCATAGGCACGTTTTGTCTCCTACAATTAGGAAGTAACCATCCTTTCAGAAACCATTTGCGCCATTTGTTTTACATTTTCCAAAGTTCCATTAGTGAGATATTTTTATTTTCTCATAAGTCTAAAGTCACTTTCACAAAAATCCACGACTTATTTCGGCAGTTCGCTTTTATTTCTGTCGCAGATTATATTTAACGTGTCCATGTTTTTTTCCTGTAGATACGTTAAATGGCGGCGTAAAAGGTCAGAGGCTATGTTTATTTCTGTCAAATAGTTACTTACGTGTAAGAAACTAGTTGGTTAACAGTAAACTACTATTTTAGAAAGTGTACAATGTAAATTTACAATATGATATATTGGCGCCAATAACACTAAATTTAAGGCCATAAATGGTAAAGAATTGACTAAATAAAACTTATTCCTAATATCGATTAAAATCTACACATTACGACGTTGCGTAAACATCAGTAACGACGAATGACTGTCGTAATCAATGGATGTAAAATCAAATTGCATCAAAATAATTATTAAATAATTACTCGTATCTGCTTAACAGTTTTTTGGTTGCTAAACAAATAACCAAAAAAACCGTCTCCAAAAGCATCAAGGTTATTTTATTCAAAACAATTCTTCATTAATTAAAAAAGGATGATTCATTTTTATGTTTCCCTTACTTAATTTTGTATCTGATGGTTTTCTTTTAAACTACCTGTCGTAAATAAATTTTTGAATTGCATTAATTTTCAAAGCCATATTTTTTCAGTAAAAACAATTATCACTTTTGAGGTGTTCTACTGTCAATACTTGGTGGAATGGCATTATAATTAATTCAATTCGGAATAATTACTAAAAATGTGTTATTAATTTTATTTGATACCGGCCGGTACCCGGCAAGCGTTGGAATGCCACTCAGAGAAAGAAAGTGTTTGTGTTTATTGAAGTGCTTTCGAATGCACATTATTTTAGATAAATAATTTCGATTTAATTTCACTAACATTGATCGGTATCGATGACATTTGCCGTTTGACGTTTTCTGTTTATCTTTTGCCGATTGTCTATGGTACAACACACGCGCCACCTACTGAAAATTAATTGTACTATGCCTATAACCTTTGCGTAAGTGCAATAATAAGTTGTCAAAATGAACGGTATGTCAGCGAATAAAATATGAAAAAAATATTGATTTTTATATAAAAGACCTAATATAAGTTGATTTTACTATACCTATAACCTTCGTGCAAGTGCAAGCAATAAGTTGACAAAGTTTTATCGCAATCAGATAAACGGTATGGCAACGCACAAAATACGAACAAACAAACATTGATTTTTATATATTAGATAGATTATTATGTTATTCTTCTCTAAATTATCAGAAAATATTTAATTATTGCATCAGAGAAATATTTATAATTAAAAGTGATGCCCCGAAAACTCACCATTCCACGATTTTGCCTATTTTTCTTCAAAGATACATAATTCTAGAGTATGTTTAAAACATTCAATTATAAATGAAGAATATTTCCAAAAATGCTCAAGGCAATCTTTTGAGTGTTTTTGCACATATTCCTATTTGGTTTTCTTACTCATTTTCGATTAGAGGCAGATACAAAAAGGATGCATATGACAGACACGTGAAACCATCGATCGAGTGCCAAATGCGCCCGTAAATGTTTTCTAGCACGAAAATTTGATGTAAAAATCTAAAAATAAGCAAATTCATTTTGTATTGCACTCTTTTACAAGAAATAACAATTATCGATGTTTGCCTGAAGTTAAATCAATCTCAAATTCTCAGATGCATCTCATTTTTTTGAAAAATATTCCAAGATCTCATAAAAAAAATTGCTTTCACTGGTGAAGGAGCCTCCACTCGCACGAAATTAATTACGTATACACGTGATTATAATATAGAATTTAAGACAAAATATTTATCCGAAAAACATAGGTAATTTGTAATAAAGATATCATATTATCTGTGGGATTTAGTTTAATACCACAGTGTATTTAGTCGTAATTTTAGGGGCTGTTACAACAACAGCTGGTTCAAATTGTTTCTTTTGGCCATTCACAATTTTATTTCAAACATTATTTTTCCGAGAAAACAATCTCATTGTTATCATTTGATTTAGTTTTTTTTTCATCGGAAGTTCACTGAAAGAGGCAATCGATTCTTACTTTTTTGGTACAATGAACTATTGAGCACATTTCACATATATTTTATATTAAAAACAAACATTGTTATCATTTTTAACAATAAAATTTATTTAAACCATGTCCTCTCTAAATTTGAAGCATATGACCTACAAGTCGAGGTATCTAAACACACTTTTTTCTAGAAGAAATGCTTTTTACCCAGTCGCTGAACCTTTCTTTACTTCGATGAGAGTATGGGTAGAAAGGACAAGGCTAGGACAGTACTTGTGGTTAGTTAATTTCTTTCACTTATAGCATCGGATGGGTGGAGAGGATCAAGTGGAATTAAGGGGACAAGTAGTAAGAAGTTGCATTGACTGCCTCTTTGCTAAGAAAACTTAAGCTTCTACTTTTTTTGCTAAGAAAGTCTTATACTTTTAGCAGATGTTCTTTTTTCACAAAGGAATTTGAGAGTATTTTAGTTAGTACACTGCTATAAAAGTGAGCACCACACATAGCTTTAAAAAAATATCAAATAGCATTCATAACTCTATTTCAGAATTTTTGCGAGTTCCTGCCTTCTTTCTTGGAACGGCAGTATAACACTTGTTTTATATTTTAAGCACTACATAATTGTGCTTTTCCAAAACAAGGTACATACATACGTGAAAAATATATTTTGATTAAATCCATAAAAGGAGCTTAAATGTGTTAACTATCAAGTCTGAACGCGTAATTGTTATTAAGATAATAAGACAATAATGTATACTTTTTCACAATTTATAATCAGAACATGTTTAGCTCATTGCGATCATTTTCAAGTGATGAAAAAAAAACTAACATCATGACTAGAGACTTCAATTACTCGATATCTCAATTACTCAAGTTTCGAGTAGTAAATTTTTTAAATACTCGAGTATACTCGAGTAGTTTCAGATGTACCAAAATATATATTTTTAATTCAAATTTGTGTATAGTATTTCTTTTAACTTGACTATTTTTTAATATTTTATTTTGTTTCTTGTCATCACAGATTCTCGTCATCATAAACATGTCATTGATAAGAAAAGTCAGCCGGACCCAAAGCAAAAGTAAAAAAGAATTTCTTGCATAGCATATTCAACGGCAAAAACATTTGAAAAAAATGTAATTCCTGACAGTAAACACCACACGTAAAACTCAGGTAAATGCAACTGTTAAAAATAATTTAAATAAAATATAGAAATAAATCTTCATTTGTAAATAACGAGTATATTTCAAAATACTCGAGTGTCGAGTATTCGATACTCGAATGGGAGTCTCTAACCGTAACTATAATGTTATTAAACTGAACAGCACGTGTATACTTCAAAAGATTCAACGTATCGAGTGACAGAATTATTGAGAAATATTTGAATTTAACAAATCCTTCAAACTTTTCGAGTTCACGCAAAACGTATTGATCTCTCTGTGAGCTGTTCAATTTTGAACAATAATATTTGTTGGGTCCGTGGTCGAGTGTCCACGTCGTTAAGGTTTGTTGGCGGATTTCACTCCAGTCCGGACAGTTTATTTTTTTTAAATTTCTATTTGGACACGTATATGTTGTTTAAAATTCCCTCCCAATCCCATCCTATCTTTAAAACGGAATGCAGTAAGAGAGTTAAGCCAACCCTTTCCTATTTATGTATATCCTTTCTTTCCCTACCTTTGTTGCTAAAAAGAGGTTAAACAACTGAGTACTAATAAGTTTTAGTAGAAAGCTTCTGTGCTCGTATGCTCCACGTAAGTAGTGGGCAAGAATAACACACGGTAGTAAACATAAAGCTTTATGCAAAAATTTGACACTATTAAGACTTCCCGATTCCCTTATAATATAAAAATCTTCATCAATAAACTTGGAGCATTGTTTGTATTTTTTATGTAACTGATATGTTTCCGATCTGTTTCATATTTATTTTTTAAAATTTTGTGTAAAATTTTTATGTGACATTTTTATTAAATTAGTCAAATGTGCATTGACGTCAGCTGTAATGCCAGGTATTATATTTTATTTTTTCCAATAAATAAACATGCGGTTCCAACATGACGTGCCACACAGATGCCACGATGGACATTATACCCAAGCAAGCGTTCTCAGTTAAAAACCCTATGAAAAATAAATAAAGCCTGGACTTGAAAATATTATAGTTAAATGAAATTTTGCCGTTATTTATCTTAAGAGCTGAAATAATCAACAATGTGGCTTATTTTATTATCGAATGAAATCAAACCTTCTTTTAACACGTACGCACAAATATTGCACAGGCTTTGAAAAAAAATATGTTCAAATGCCCATGGTTATGAAAATAGACGTGGAGGGTACTTGTGTCAGTCAAGTGAAAGATAAATAATGCGTAAGATATATCGAATCATTGAAGAACTCAAAAGATAATTTATGTCAAGTCAAGTGGATATATACTATTATCACTTTTGAGATTCCGATTGTGTTGAGAAATCACACTCCCACATAATATAAAGCAGTAAAAGTTTCGTAACATGTCTTAGCTGCATGAATACTTTCGCTTAAAAATCATGAGAATGTTATTATTTGCCTTAAAAGTTGATGTGGCAATAACATATCAACATCGTAATGTAGAACATAAACACAGTCAAAAATTAGAATAATTTTATACGGAAACATTTAGAGATTCTGTGTACCTTGCAAGCGATGTCTTAATACCATACTCGCACTAACAAGCAACGGTAAAATGATTTCCACGAACGAAATATACACTCCATCTAATGGAAAACTCAATATTTAACTTAGCATTCAACCGGTGAATCGATATTTGGCTATTATACAGTCAAATTAATAAAAACATAATTTTAAACTTTGTCACCTATTTATAGCGTTGCTAAATTGCTTTTTTTGTCCCCAAGTTCTGGCTTTCAAAACTCTTTAACTTTCTTGTTTTCTTTCGTTGTGCAATAAAATAATTACGTAAGCGTATTTCCAACATTCCGTAATATTAAAAAAATTGTCAGGAATCAGAGTATTTCTTATGCTGAGATGAGGATGGTTTTCACACTACCGAACACTGTATTTAGCATTTACTGGACTATAAATTAAAGCTTTTAAACTTGAAAGTCACCACAGTTTACTTTGAATGTATAATAAGCTATAGGTAAGCTAAGCACTTTTTACAATATTGCATTTAATCGATGAAAAAATAAGAAAATTACATTGAATTTAAATTTAATTATCTTCTATTCTTCTTTTTGCCATCTATTTTTGTAGATACTTTCCAACAAATAAACGTGCACGATACAGCTGCATTTATTTAGTGAATGAGGTCCTGATTTTGCTGAGTTACGGATGGTTTTTTAAAATGTGAATAATTTGCTTTGTTGAGTTGCGTATGAATGTGTATTCAAAAATAAACACCTTCATATTTAAAGTTAAATATTTACATGCGGTGTATTTGAAAATGGAGTTTTTTTATGTAACCATGTAAGAGATGCAATGATATATTTTTAATTGAATTACAGCAGTTTCTAAAACATGGGATGAATTCTATTCGGATAATATCTTTATGCAATGATGAATTAAATTAATTGTCGTAAAATCAACTACATGGGAGGTATTTTCCTGTCAGCTACGATATGTTTAAACATTCATTCAACGATTCAAACCTTTGACATCGTGTATCATTTAGCTACAAAGCTAACAAGCATAAACAAACGTGTAATTTTATTTGCATGAAATAGTTCATAAAAAATTAAAAATATATATGTAAGCAAGCATGTAATATTTATTTATTTATTTACTTTTAGAAACCCCATCTCAAATTTGACTTCAAACCATTGGGACAGAGATCGACATAATGTTTCTACAGCTGTTGAAGTTAACACTTGATCATCAATAGTCTAGTACTATTTTCAAAACTATAAAATAACATCATCACTGTTGCTGGAATTACGAAATCAATTATTGTTTTAACAAAAATAAGGTATTTTACAATAGAACAATATCTATGCCAGTACGTTTGTGATTGTTTTATTCGAGTAATCTTTCAAAAGTGTATGAATGAATTGCTTTGAAATATCTCTTATGCAAAATATTCTACATAATAAGCCCATAGAATGTCTTTGTTTAATAGAGAAATAAATATTAAATGATTTATCATTGCTAAGATTGCTGTGTTTATATTCATTTCTTTTTATGCGGCAATTTTTAAAACTTAATAATAACGCTCAACTATTGACACAGATACTCAGAGACAGCGCATTATGTAAGCGTTTCTTTTGCCAAATATTAAATGGCTTTTGAACAATAATTAAGTTTCGCCATAATATCATCATTTGCTTTTATGTACAAACAGAAGCTAAGGACGTCGCGTCGCCATGGAAATAATAATTCTAGATCTACAGATATCTAAATAGTATTAACAAATATGTAATAAAATATAATCACCTCGTGACATTTTTCTACATTTCTGTTTTTTAGCAAAAATTTGGTAACTTTGAGCAATTATTTTATTTTCTGTCGTTTTCTGCTTATGCACGTCGATACAGCATGACTAAAGTGACCATACGTCCCGTTTCGAACGGGACCGTCCCGTTTTAAGATAGCCTGTCCCGTTGTCCCCAAGTACAGCACCGGGGCGTCGAAATGTCCCGTTTTCAAAAAGAGGCCTACACACGGTAAAAATTTCAAAAAAATGCAAAAAATCGACGGTGGTGCGTAGTATAGCCGTTTCGTACAACTTTGCGTAAAAAATACTAGCTTGATTTCGGTGCATATGGCTACGGCGGGTGGCTGGTGAGTAGAGACTCCAATTCGATTATCGAGTACTCGATACTCGAGTATACTCTTCCCTTTTCCAAGTACTCGATACTCGAGTAATTTGAAAAATACTCGAGTAATACTCGTTTTAGTAATAATTGTCGACTGTTTTTTCTTCTGCGAGAAATATAAAAACAAAACTTAAAATTAATTAAAAATTTGTTGAAATATATGTGGTATAAATTTAAATAAATGTTTTAATGATGTTCAATATATTTCTTTATTTACTTATCATCTATTTATATACACAAATTCGAATTAAAAGTATATATTTTGGTACATCTGAAACTACTCTAGTATACTCGTGTACTCGAGTATTTTGAAATTTTACTACTCGATACTCGAGTAGTTGAGATGTCGAGTAATTGGAGTCTCTACTGGTGAGTCTTGTGCTTGGCATGCGCAATCGTCACACCCACACATTCATGTTTGTTTGTGAAAATTCGGCACTTTGCTCGTTTGTGGGTACACGACTACACGTTGACAGCTGGCTTGTCTTTCTTGAAGATTGATTTTTTTATTGGCGTGTGTCATTTTTTACGTGAACCCTTCATTTTAACAATGCCTAAACGCAAGTGCACTTTTAATGTTAACTTACAAACTAAGTACCCGTTTATAAAACACAATTACAAGTCGGAGTACTTAATGCGATGTTGTTAGTTAAAATAAATTTTGAAAAATCCTGCCAAGAATTCCATTCTTATTTAAAAGCAAACCCAGTTATACTTAAGAAAATTTGTTCATCAGAAAAATATAAAAAAACATAATTTTTTCATATTTATATTATTTATTCCTGTTATTTTCTTTGTCAACATTCCTTTTCTTTTTATTAATACATAAAAACTATGAATAAATACGTGTTTTCTTGAATATACATACTATTACGTAAAAATTAGTAGATGTCCCGTTTGAGGACAAAAAAAAATGGTCACATTAAGCATGACTCACTTTGACGTAGAGTAAGTGAGGGTAAGTGCGTCCTATAAAATATTTTTAAAAAATGTGTATATTTCTAAAAAGTCACGATAATTATTTTCACATAATTGAAATACACTCAATATCATTTTACATAAGAGTGGTTTCGAACCACAAATAAAAAAATTAACAAATACTCTACCTTGGATATGACCAAATATGCTATAAGCGAGTGTGTATTTTTGTACAATTATTTGTGCATAAGTATTTAATAATAATAATTATTAATATGCAAAAATAGCTCTTATATTCGACTGAACATGAAACATAAATGGTAAAAAATATATTAACTGAAATTAAGAATATAAGACTCGTATAGTATCAAAAGTAGAACTATCCCATATTTTTCGAAACTAAACTAATACTGTCACATTATTCTTCTGGCCATAGTGTCTGGCTACAAATAAAATATGTGTATAAAAATCATTTACATGTGGTATAAAAAATTTAAAGAAAATTATGGTTGGTGTGAAAATCAGAACGGTTCACGACTTTGGAAATGTAATATAATAGAAGTACATATAATGATTTTGTCAATCATACAATCGACCAATCACAAAATTATTCTTAGTGATGTAACTATATGGCTGTTCTTACAAATTTTAAGTTTCAGGCTTTTATGGGCTGTTGTGAAATATATAAATAAAGCTCAAAAATCCAACAAAACGTTTTTCGTGTTTTTATAGAATAATAGAAAAGTCCTTCTTTTGATACTATAAGACTAATCATTCTTTGATTCGTAGTTCGAATAGCGCACTTTATAATAAATGTTTCATGAATCTCAAGATAAAAAAAGAACAGAATTTAAGTCCATTGTAAATAAAAACACCTTAAATGGTAAAATAAACTAAATGTGGTAAAGTAGAGTAGTAAAGGTTTTGGTTGTAACATTGTCAAACTATCAATATTTGCATTTGCCCCGTGGACGTACCAACCTCTGATTTCCTTAATATTGACATCTAATAGAAATGCATCTAAGCCATATCCAAGCGATCTCATGAATAGAAATGACACTTATTTACATATTGAACATTTTGAACTCTCCCACACCGATAGTGATAGTAATAAACGACTTAATCTAAAAATATTCCATCATTAAATTTCGCTAAACAATATTCAAATTTATTCGATAGAATGTGACACTATTACAAGGAAGATATCAAATTGGTTTTGTAGTTGTAATTTGAGCAGAGGGTACATGATTCAAAGCCACACCATGTGACTGAGAGCCTTTAAGATTGATGGCCGTAATTTAAAAATATTTTACCAATGAGTAGCTAGACTCCTTAGACCTGGAAAAGAGTATGGCTAAAATGATGGGACTAGAAAATGATTAGTCGTTTGGCATCAATATTTCTACAACACATATTCTGCATGGGATAAGAGGTGGATGAGAAGGAACAAACATATCAGATACGCCCGCTTCTTATCATGCAAATCCATAAATCATTTTAATAAAGGGATTTTGAATCCATGACGAAGTAGCCGAGTATGATAAAAGCTCAAAAACGTTACATATTCAGCTACAGAACCGACAAATAGTTAAATAAATATAATTATTACTAAGCTTACGTTATTTACTAAATAAATATGCTGAAACTCCAATAAAATCTTATAACATCAATCCGTCCAATATAATGTGACTGAACAAAATCATTGCTGATATTTCCCTCGTTCAAATTAAGGTAAATGTACCAGTCGTTGACCATGTACCAGTAGTTGACCTTTTGAGAGTAAAATGGACCAAAATAAGAAATGCAGATGCGGGATTGATCTAAATTGTAAAGTTCAGACATGTCAAGGCATCTGTGGTCGAAATGAGCCACTAACACATCACCATATAGCCAATGGAGTGCCAGGGTGGTCATTTTAAAACAACACCTAGTGAGGAAAGTGTATTATTTCAAATTTCTTAGGTGATCAATCTAGTAACGGTGTGTACCTTGTTCCTGAACCACCCATTGCTACTTGATTCAGCCAAGAGTGGTGTGACAGAAAGCATTGAGGCAACCCTGAATGAAAGTTCACTATAAATCCCCCTGATTAGACATGGTCAACACCTAGACTTTTCAATTTGTGAGTTGGTCAACTACTGAAACAAAAACATGACTTCAAATAATTTAACACAACTTTTTTTAAACAGGCCCTTTTGTAATTTTTGTTACATAATATTCATTAAGACATATGATCCAATATGAGTATACTTGCTTTGCCTTCATTTGGTACAATGCTAAATCTTAATCGTTATTTTTGTTGAAATTTTCTCTTAAACGGTCAACGACTGGTACATTAACCTTATTCAATGGGCGGCCCTGTTCGCATTTTTTGTAGAAAATACAGGCAGCTCTTCAATAGAGTCAAGATAAAGACCACGCTCTATAAATCCCGCCCTAGAGGAGGCAAGACGCCCTTACAAAATTTGTTGTTACGTTATTTTGTGTATTTTGCAAATTATTTACGAAAAACACGTAATTCTATCGCTTAAGAAGAGTCTGCCACGTGTTTAATTTAAATTATTAAGTTTATAATTATTTACAATTTCTAAACGTCTGGTATAGTTTTTGCAGTTAGTCAGTGGTTTTAGTAAAAAACAACATCCACTATTTTTAGTTCTTTGAAATATAAACTGTATTCAAAATAAATCATTTTATTATCTGTTTGATTGCAGAGTTTACGTGCGCTATTTGTATATTTTTGATAAAATCTGCGCACATATTATATAATGTATCAATATATTTTGTAGTTACAATTTGAACAAACGTGTTTATATATATTTCTGCTTACGTCAAAACAGTGCTTATACTATATTTTAAGCAATGTCTCTATTTAAATAAAATAAATTATGCAGATAACAACGTCACAATCGTGTAACTACGTATCCAAAAAGCCTTACCATAGATTTCATAAAGAATGTGCAGCGATTTGTTTTTTTTTTTTTTTTTAAATAACGCGATGGCGGTTCAAAAATCGAACGTAATAAATGTTTTAACTATCTACGGATTCTACCTATAGATCCGTAGGAATTTAAATGTTGTATTTATTTATACATTGTTTGACAAATCAGTTGGGGGTATTCAGGAAACAATGGATAGACTGCAGAGCAACTCGTATCGCGTTGGCCTCAAATTCAACGCGAGTAAAACTAATGTGCTCTGCAACAGCGCCTGTCCAGATCCAGGACTACTCTCTGATGAGTGCGGGGCAAGAAATCGAGAGAGTCGATGGTTTTAGGTACTTGAGAGTACACATCACGGGAGATGGCAACCCGCGTAATGAACTCGCGATCCGATTAGGGATAGCTGGAGCAACATTTAATTCAATGCGGAAAGTCTGGGACTCACGGTTGTACTCGGTCAGAACCAAGTGCCACTTTTTCAACGCATGCATGCGCAACTGTGCTGCTTTACGGTTGCGAGTCATGGCACATCACAAAATCACAGGGTAACCGTATACTGTGCTTCGAAAACAGATGCCTGCGGCGTATATTAGGAGTACGGTGGTTTGACTTTGTCAGGAACACGGAGGTAAGAGAGCGGACAAACCAGCCCCTTATGACGTCCAAAATTAAAAGGCGACGATGGACCTGGCTCGGACATGTGCTGGGGATGCCCCAGGGGAGCCTGAATCCTGCCTGCCTCTTCTATCAACCTGGTGGATCCCGACGCCGCGGAAGGCCTCTGATGACCATCCATAGGATGTACTCAGGGGAGCTAAGGGACGCCGGGATGCGAGGAGGTTGGCGGGAGACAGAGAATCTTGGAGGCACCGTGTGGCGGCCATATGCTCCGAATAGGGAGCGGATATGTAAGGAGATCAATCATTTGTCAAAATGCTCAGTGAGCTATTTTGTATGATAGTTTGACACACATTTTTCTATCAAATACCGAAATTTACTGTAAGCATTTTTGAAGGAATCTCACGGTGATAACGTAGCGAGTCTTTTGCATATTTTTTTAAACACAGAGATTGCTTTAAATTATTATTAAATAAACACACCATTGACGTCATAATCGAAATGACTAAATATAAACACGTGAAAAACTTTCTATTGAATATTTTTTTAGTAAAATTTGAATTGCATTAAAACATATTTCATATTTCTGTAATGCCGGAATATCTGATTTAACGCGTAACTACAATGAAGTATTTGAATCACAAAACTCAAAAACACACAATTTGACGTCTTTTTGCCATTTCAAATTGTCTCATATACATGCAGCCTTTACTTTACACCACGGGTCGCCAACCTGGTCCGTACCGCCCACTAGTGGGCTTCCGTGATGGGCGGTATCCGATTTTTGCTTTTACCCCTAAAATCATGTCAACACATAGAAGTTGTCTGAAAATCCCTGATAGAGGAGACCTTCATTTGTTTTTAACAACAATTTTACCAGACATAACATATTTAGTCTCACAGCATCAGTCTCGAGGTTCTCATAAACGATTGAGTTTCATTTTGAATATACGCATATGTATACGCATTTTTTCTTTTTTGAAATAAAAATTTATCTTTTTCGCTCTTATACTGGATTGAAATATAGTACTGTTGGTGGGCGGTAAGGAAATTGTACCATGAAAGGAGCAAAAATGGGCGGTAGGCACAGAAAGGTTGACGACTCCTGCTTTACAGCGTTCTGTGAATGTTTTAGTATTTTTAAAACAAAATTATTTTCTCATGATTGGCAATCCCTGTAAACATTTTGACGATTCGGAAACATAAAGTTAATTAAAACAATCGGATTGAATTTGTCAACGCAAGGCTTTGACGTTGTATACCTTTGACGATAATATCGTAAAATATATGTAATGCGTAGCATCAGCTCAGCTTGTAAAGTACGTATAAACAATCGAGAAAAATCTTTTAGATAGCAACGAAAACCAACAAAGCGTGTATTTTCTTAAAAAGAATTAAAATAGTGAATTCATCTTAACTGTACTTTTAAATACTAAGAGTTAAAAATTTGCAAAAAGAAGACGCAGCATAGAAATAAATATAGCGTGCTTCTCTCTCGTGTTATATTTTTTATAATAAGAATTGTCTGGCGCGTTTGGGCACAGTGGCGGCCGTGCAGTCATTTAGATTTATCGATTTTCCACACCCCTCTTTTGATTACACTATTTAATATTGTGTTTAATTTTTCCACTTTTAGGTTTAGGTGTTCACTGTCAATACTTGGTGGAATGGCATTATAATAAAAATAATAACACATTCTTAGTAGGTACTTATTCCACATTAAATTTATTGGATTAGATTTATCGGAATGCTCGCCATGAGCGAAACCGGTCCTGATCCAATAAATTTAATGTGGAATAATTTAGAATATTCTTTCCAACAATTCTTGATATCACAAACACGAGACATAATTTATGATAAAAATAGTAATACATTCTTTGTACCTATTTTTAGAATTAGATTACTTAGATTTATTTGGATCAGAACCGGTTTCGCTCACCACGAGCATTTTCCATCGAGAAAGAATTACAATGTCACACGTTCATGTATTACTGTATTTGAAGACAGTCGGAAAACCAACATATAAAAGCAGGGCTGTATGACTCCAGCATTTTCCAAAAACACGACTCCGACTTAAAAAGATTAATTTTGTCATGTTTTTCTCCTACCTTTCTTATTTATTAAATTAAATATCAACCAACCAATCCGGTCAATAGCTAAATTTTACATATTATATGCAGTACGAGTATGTTCCGAGTACGACTCCGACTCCAACTCCTACCAAAAATCCCCGACTCCACAGCCATGTATAAAAGTATTCATTCGACGATTCCATTCTTTTGCCGCGTCATCGAGTAGCACTGCAGACCAAAAACGGCTACAAATCCAGAGTCACAAATAAATATTAACATACTTTTATCGACGTGAGAACGTCTTATAAATCGATGAACAACCGCTGCACGCACGAAAAAACATGACTTATTGTCCCGTTTGTCGCGTTACGCCGAAGGCAAGCGTGCGAGCGAGAGCGCGGATAAGCGATAGAGAGGCACGATCGGCCTACCGTTCGGATTGTGCCGCATCTATCTCTCTTCCACTCGATTGGTCGATGCGTCTGAGTAGAAAAGAGACAGCGGCAGCACACAACTTATACACCTACAGTACCTACACGTGATCTGTTTACAACTGTTTATAAAGTGAAGTGAAATGTTAATGTGGTTTTCATTGTTTATATTACAACAACAATTGCGGCAATAAAGGTAATTAATTCTTGCATATTAAAAATCTGATTAACGTATAACAAATATACAAAATATCGTATCCATACAAAATAATGATAATTCAATAAAAATGATTCCATTTTATTCATAAAAGTATGCAATCATTTCATCAATGTTTTCTTATGACGTTGTCACGTTAAACTGTCGTCCGTAAACCGACTTTACAGACAACCATTTTTTTAAGTAATGTGAAATATTGCTTTCAGGAGTAGACGTCGAAGATCAATGATTTTTTTACATCGCACTACTATTTTCGACATAAATCGGGCCCTTCAATAAAAATGTCAACTGCCAATTTTTCTGTGTGTTGCCAGCAAACGAAAAATATGTAACGCCGCATTAAGCAAGACGGTATACAGATTTGTAAATTCGTTTAGTTGAGAATTTTGGCGAATAAAAACACATATAATGATTTAGAAAATAATTTAAATTTGTCTGCGGAAAAGATCAAGAATTGTAATATTTCACTGACTCATATGTGTTATATGAAATTATAAGCCATTCCCTTAGTCGTTCTGAGTATTGAGTAATGATATACACTCGTCATATTCGGATGTTGTACCTTCGGGCTTGAATTCATGCAGAAACACAGATCGTTGGATTCTACGAAAATCTTGGATCTCTGTGGTGTTTACATTTGTACCTAGTCTATTCGACCATAAATACGGAATAAAGCATAACTCGAGATCAATTAGGTGACTTCTTTTACTAAAATGCTAGCAAGCTTTCATCCTTTACTCTTACAAATCCTATGTCAAGTCTAGTTCGTTATTGTAAAACTTGGTTGGAATAATAGTTCTTATTAATTTTTAACTATGCTTATTTTAAAAACCGAATTTATTGGATTGTGTGCCTTATTTAAAGTTTGTATCATGCCATAATGTGATATATTGTTCGGTATTTTGTTTTACCATGCTAATGACCCTATGATATTTATCAATTTCTCAAACATATTGAGGAGTGCAAGCTTAAATATTAAAGGCTTTGAGTGACAACCTGTTCTACTAAAATGCTTTATACATAGAACTTTGTATTACATTAGGAGCAGATACTATTTGAAAAATTAGTAAGTATATTGCGAAAAGAGACCAACTCAAAATATTCGTTTGGTTGCAAATCGACATATGTATAAGTTGTATACCTTGTAAATTATGGTAATGCTTATTTACAACGTCTTTGCGTCACATGATAAAAAGAAATTTAGCTATTCAAATTTGATATTGAAACTCCATCAAGCACCATAAGCTCATTAATAAAGATACTATCCTCAATAGGATATGTATGGTTTAATAAAAACGCTTTAACGCTGATTTCTTTTATATAAAAAAAACTATTTCACAAGCTTTTAGTATGTGCGTTTTAAAAAGACTCCAAGGTTTGTATTTATAAAATTACTTGCTCATCCACCCAGCTAAGTCTAAAATTTGGGCATTCATAGTAAAGATAGATAATTCATAACTTGGTTAGGGAAATATGTACCGAGCTATTCAGTCTCATTCTAAGGAGTTCCAAGCATCGTGAACTGAGCTATGTATATATCGTGACTTCATTGTTTATCGCTTGGAAGTTTTTAGTCGAAAGGCAAACACGCAAATTAATATTTTATAAATGAAACGTTCTGCTTTACATTATATAAGGTTATTTTGGGAAGACCCTCTGCTATGATTGGTTTTGCAATCACCATATTGTAGGTACTCAGATACAAAATTATATTTACACTCATTTCATAATTTTATGATTCAATTAATACCGGCTTCGTTTATTTAGAATATTTAGATCATTTACAACTGATGGAAATATAATAGTACAAAACTAATTGAGGATTTCGACTGAAGGTGATTAATTGAATTTTAATATAAAAATTTAATCGTTTGAATTTTGTTCTTTTCCATGAGGCTTGTCTTTAACGACACGGGATTCACCATTCGGCATCTGCAGGCAATTAAAGTGCTAGAATAAACTTGAAAAGATGCGAAAGACGAAACCCGGTCGTAAGCGACACAACTCATGAATATGTACGAAATTACAACGATTATAATTTTTGTATTGAAATTCTATTAAGCACCTTCAGTCGAAATACTTAATCAATGTTATTCAATAAAAAAAACTATGATATTAAGACAGGCGAAACCCGTGTCGTTAGCGACAAAACTCATGGAAAGGTAAAAAATTCAAACGATTAAAATTTGTTAATTTCACACAGTTAATTTATTCCCATTTCATACATTTTTTAAGGATATATATTTCATTTAATCTTAATAAAGTTTTCATGAGCAGTGATTAAGTTTCGTAGGATTGAATCGGACAAGAAAAGAATGGAGCAAAAACGAAATACGAGATTGACGCATGTCTGTACGATTGTAATCATTCCAATTTTATCCTTAAAGATTTCCGCTAGCTTTGTTTAGCACTATGCTTGAAAAGTAAGCAATCTTTTTCAATACCTTGAAGCTTTGCGCCTGAGAAAACGCAATAACGGCAAAATGACGAACTTCAGTGTCTTTTTTTAGACTGAATTATTGTCACATTCAACAAGTGGTAAAATCATCAAATATTTGAATATTTCACTCGATTGTTTTTGTGCGAAATTTGGCTGCCATATATAATTCATTTTATATTTATATGTATGTAAAAATCAACAATTATATGTTTATTGCTTTTGCAATTTGAAAAAAGCATAAAACAAGGAAAACAAAATAATACACTTTCGACGAAACCATCTATAAAAACCATACATAAAAAATAGACCTAATTTGAACTCACTCACGTCAACGTGGATATGTCGACATCCGAAACAATACCATTTAAAATCGTTCAATCTATCCTTAGTGACATCCACATTGGTAGGGTAGGCTGGTTCTACTCCTTGTAAGAACTAACAATTCTTAGTCATGATTCCTCAAAAAATTATCAGGACCATTCGATCAATTTGAATTCTCATTTTGGCCTCGAATAAGCCGTAAGAAATATATGGCAAAGTAAATTTCTCTTCAAGTATTCAAACTTGTTAATATATGCTATGGCCCCTCTACTTCAGTGGTTCTCATATAAAAATTGTACGGTGGCCGCATCGTGAACATAAGGGGTCCTATGTAAATAGTCTGGTGGCCGCACCACGTTTTTGTTTTTAGTCCTATATACATATTTGACAATCTACTATTGGCAGTGGCGGCTGGTGACAGTAGTGAGTATTAGGGAGTACAAAAAAAGATTCAACTATTTTTGCAAGAGTTCTTTCTTATTCATTGGATTTTAAAACACTTCTATAACATGGACTTTCAATTCATATGTTCGCAATACCAACGGAGTGCCAGTCTTATGAATTTTTGGCTGTCCGTAGTACGGAAAAATAGTTGAATCTTTTTTTGTACTCCCTAATACTCTGTCACCATGCATGAGAAACATTTAATTTTCAGAGTTTTTGATGACAAATTAGCTTGTAAAACCACATTTTTAATATATAAAATGTACTATGAAGCTGTTGGTGGCCGCAGTCAAATCCTCTGGTGGCCGCACATGAGAACCACTGCTCTACCAACAGTAATCAATAACACCTATTTTGTACGTAATGTCTCGAATGATAAAATATAATTGCACACTAATTAAAATATTTTTTTTTAACAATGTCCGCTCCCAACATGGAGCATATGGACTCGTCACGGAGTTTATTAACATATATATTTCTACGAGGGCTGCTAGTTACTCAGTTGCTCAACCTCTACTTCGAAAAGAGTAGGGGTGGAAAAGATACGAGGATTAGGACAAGACAAGAGTTTAGCTAATCGCTGTCGCTATGCGTCGCTCTTTGGGATCGGAAAGGTGGAAAGGGATTTTTAACAACACAAGCACCCATTGCCTTTGAGCAGATCGATTTATCGACTGAAAAATCTGCTCGTACCGCGAAACAAACCCGGGTGGTCTGACACGGTAGCCAACGACGTTGACCACTGCACCACGGACCGGCACAATTAGGATGACATTTTTTTTCCAATAAAATCTCAAAAATTTCTTTTGACTTTTTGTATTTTTCTACATGAAATACCGAACTATATTACATTCAAATCTCTCTGAATGAAATAATTTTAAGCATGAAACTTTTAAAAACCGATTCATATATAGAAAAGTATGTTTACACATTTCTTAGATATTTATTTACCAATTAGTCCCCAACTGCGCAGTTTCACGCTTTCATATCTGCCACCCTCGTGTGACGTCACTGTTTTGTATAAAGGACTCATTTAAAAGACTAGATACTTACAATACAAACATACATACATCGATTTATCAATTCTATGTAAACATGTTTCCATAAAAGCGTCTAATTGTGAACCCTAACCACTTGGCCATCGAACTAGCTCGACTTAATTAAAAACATAGACGTATTTTATGGTTTCATAAATTCGAGCCAGCCTAGGCTTACCCCATAATTTTGAAGCTTTTCAACAGAACAACAGCAGGGAGAGGGGTAAGAAACAAATACTTAGCAAGTTAAAATTATTTTATTTATTTTACCAGTGGTACTTCAAGTTGGAGTGTGCTTTACCATTTTTTTTTCTTTTTTCATAAAATTTGCTGAATGGTTTGCAAAAGTTTAATTTTCAGAATAGAAACTCTCTAACGTTTGGCTCTAGTGTGCGGCTTCAGTCATCCGACCAAATGTGTTTCACTATCGAGAAAACACGCTCCAAAGGTGAGGACGTTTCTGGTAGACATAACATATGTGGGATCATTTTATCCAGATAAGGTACATCGATACGATTCTCTTGATTTTTTTTTTGAATATTTAGAATCATTTTGTCAAAGCACTCAAATTGATTTAAGAATATTCATTTTTTGACGTAAAAAACGTTTTTGACAGTGGAAATATGTCGCGGCACCAAATTTTAGTTCAAAGAATTTGAAAAATCAATTTGGAAATGCAGTCAGAAGTTTTGAAATGCGTCTCATCATCATGCGTGTTCCGCAGCCGGGATAAAATACCATACTGGCCGGGACCAAGGTCTGAAACCGGGACAATCCCTTTCAAATCGAGACGTTTTGTAAGCCTGTGTATACCCCACTCAGAAAAGAAAGGTTGAACACCTTGCATGGTTTGAATATTATTATAATATTATATAACGTATACACCAATGCAAAAATACAAACATACGCATCGAAAAATAATTTTGGCTGTCTTTATTGAAATATATTATGTAGTAAAATACTTATTTATCGATGTGTGCCATTAATGATTCGTATCGCTTGTGGCCCTTGAGTCGAGAAAGCTTTTAAGGCTGTGTGGGTGGAGATACAAGGGCGATGGTTACCTTGGTTTCAGTTGGAGGAGTTAGGCCGGTGAAGGCTTGAAATATTCCTCTGACGGTGTCCCGGATATTTATTTATGTTTTCTTTCGATACGAACTATACTCGAATATCACACAACAAATGAGAATTGGCCCTTGCGTTATCATCTATGTGAATACTTCATAATGACGTGATGTGATAATTACAATGAAGATATATTATGCGAAGGAAACATGCGAATAAATAAAGCCCACGTGGCATACCTATTATGGAGTATTTTCATATCGGCTAGTTTTACGTCAGAGTCTCAACTTCATTTTCCAAAGTTTGTCTATGTCGCATGGGTAAGATTAAGATGAATAGAACTGAATTTTCATTGTATGGTGGAGTATAAAGCAGCAAAAAATACCTAACGCTGATATCAAAATTGGTTTATGTTGTAAATACAAAATTATGAACTGTCAGTGTTCAAACGATCGATATTTGCAACGTGCAAAAATGGGTCATGAAAAAAATGGCGTACCAAAATCAACTTACAGGTAGAGAAACATTTGAATTTGTTTGATTGTCCGTGATACGTACAGTGCGTCTTATTTAATGCATGTATTTTGAAATGATGATATATGGTTGCAAGCCATGGCACATCCTGACTTCACATCACAATTTTTTTAATTTGCCTACTGAGTTTGCACTGAGCAGTCGTGTTGCTTAACTTCTACTTACTTAATTAGATTTATTAATTTTATTTTAACGACTAGTGTCATTAATTGTTGATTAGTCACGTTTCTAATTCAGTCGTAAATTTAATCAACATATCGTCAACTATATCAAAATGGATTTAAACAGCAAAATAAGTGATATTCTTCAAGGTCTGAAGAGCTGAGCGAGTTGAAGCTATTCAAAGCTTCATGAAAGCTGGGAATGAGCCATATCTGCCACGCCAACTGACGAAGAGGGTCACTCGCTCAGCAACCTTACCTCACGCCAGCTCACCAGCTTGCGAACCTAAGAGACGTCAAGTGTCTTGTGCCTCCACACCAGTTGGGAGTACTATGATGACCAAAGTTAAGTCGGCCTGTAATTAATCCCAGTCAACCCATTCCTTCAATTTCCTCGATTACTGTCCACGATGGTCTATAGAATGTTGAGGAATGGAAAACGGTGAAAAGAAGAAACAAAGGCTGCACCACTTCTTCAACTTCTTCAACTTCTTCCACTTTAACTTAGCCTGTGACTACTTATGTATGCGGCACTAGAGCGGGAACTGCGGCTTGCTCAGAAATTGAGCAATTATCTTTTATTCATGTCTGGTCCCTACATTTAAGCACAACCGTCAATGGTCTTAACGATTTTTTAGCTGAAAGTGTACCAGGTGTCACAGTTAGTGCTATTAAATTGCTGACAAAGGCAAGGTACGCTTCCTTCAAAATTAGGGTGCCTAAATCTCAAAGGAATAAATTTTTGTATCCTGGTGTGTGGCCACTTAACTCAGTGGTCAAAGAATGGCAACCGAAGCCACAAAGTTCGCCAAAAAAACTGTGACTTTCGTTAAAAATGGTCAATATTTTTTACCAGAACGTTCGGGGTCTGCGAACTAACGCTCTAATGCCGAACCGCTATCCAGTTCTTTGTCTGAGTGAGACATGGCTGAATGACTATATTAATGACGCTGAGCTCTTCACTGATGAATATATTGTCTTTCGTCAAGATCCTAGATATGGCCAAAGAGGTGGTGGTGTCCTCATTGCCATACGTACTGACTGTGTTGAGTGTGTTGCTAGGATTGAGTGTAATTTATGTAACAATGTTGATGTTGTCCTTGTTGAAGTGGTGTGCAGTGGGTCACTTCGGAGGGTTTGTTCCATTTATTTTCCACCGTAGTGTTCACTTCAGTCATATGAAGAATTTTCAATTTTTTTTGAGCTTGTTAGTACGAAATTCTATTGCTATCATCGGTGATTTCAAATTGTATTCGTCGGCACCCGGAGTAGGATTGGAGTTTGCTCATTTTTTAAGCTGTGTGAATCTTTAACAATTCTCACAGATGGAAAATGTGAAGGCAAGTCCTGGATTTGGTGCTGGCTGATGCAGATTGCTGTGTATCGGTGTGCGCGAGTGATGATCTTCTAGTCCCTGAGGACAGTTATCATCCAGCTATAGTGGTTGAGTTTCCTATTGCTTTTAGCGAGAAAATATCCGCTTATCGTCGTGGGTTATACAGTGGGGGCGAAGATTACCGTGATATATCTCGTAATAGAGTTTCATGGATTTTTTGCCAAGGTGACCTATTGCACATGTACAAATGAGTTGCACAGCTTGGATTGGAATGCTTTGTGTGTAATTAGTGATGTTAACAAAGCAACAAGCTTTTTTTATAAAAATATGTATAATGTTTTCAATAAAATTGTTAATGTGTATGAGTACTCTGGTATGAAACGTTGATATACAAAATGGTTCTCACCTGAAATAATAAGCTTCATAAGATTAAAATATGAATGCCATAAAAAGTAGAAACGCTCTAACTGTCACAGCGAGTATATATCCTTTTCTGAGCTACGTAGGAGAGTCCACGAACTAATTTCGTGTAGCTACAAATCATACATCGGTCAGATTGGTCGAAATATCAATTCTGATCCGAAAACTTTCTGGTCGTATGTCCGCCAGATTCGTGACTCTTCTGCTCAGCTCTCATCTATGTCTCTTAATGGTAGTGTGTTGAATGGTCACCAGTCTATTGCTGAGGGCTTTGCTAAACACTTCATGTCAGTTTACTCGAATATTCCTCCAAACTTCACGCACTCTAAATCCGAGTATGTATATTCTTCCTGGCCCACTCTGGATATCAACTATTTTGATGAGTCTGATATGAAGTATGCTTTTTCACGTCTTTACCCAAAATCTTCAGTGGGTCCTGATGATATTCCACCGTGGTTACTTAAAGGCTGCAGTGAAATTGTATGTACCCCACTACTGTATTTGTTTAATTTAAGTTTAAGTACTTTCACTTTTCCTAAATGTTGGAGTTTGACCCGTATAAAGCCAGTTCATATAAAGGCTCTTTGTCAGAGATAACAATTTTTCGGCCTGTAGCAATTTTATTAGCACCAGCTAAGCTTTTTGAATCACTCTTTCATAGATATATCTATATGCATGTAGATTTTAAGCTTACTGATGCCCAACATGGTTTTAGATCAAAGCGCTCTACTGTAACCAATCTCATTGTGTATAGTCGGTATATTTCGCAATCTTTTGATTCTCATTGTCAGGTTGATGCCATTTATACGGATATTTCCAAAGCGTTTGATCGGGTTGATCATGTTATTCTCATAAATAAATTAAAAGCAGTAGGAAGCTCGAACAAGGTTATCAAATTTTTTCTCTCTTATTTGTCAAATAGACGCCAATATGCTGGGTATCAACAATTTTTCCTTCATATTCTGGAGTTCCTCAGGGATCGAACCTTGGTCCTATTTTATTTCTCATTTTTATCAATGACATTGTGCTAAGTATGAGTGGAATAAAGTATCTGCTCTTTGCTGATGATTTAAAACTGTTTTCAACCATCAGGAATGAGTCGGATTGTGCTTTTCTACCTCATAATATAAACTCGCTTCTAAATTGGTCCACAATAAACAAACTTGACTTCAACTTTTCGAAATGTTTCTGAATTTCCTTCTCTCGTTCAAAATTTCCGATCAAATATAAATATGAGATATCAAATATAACTTTACAGCGTTTGTCTGAAGTTGTTGATCTCGGTATAACATTTGACTTTTCTTTCTCGTTTCACTCCCATATTTCTTCAACTACCCTGCATGCTAGTAAACTTCTTGGATTCATAGTACGGCAAAGTAAGCCATTTAAAAATCCTACTGTGTTTCGTACTCTTTGTGTTTCCTTAGTTTTAAGCAAGCTTGAATATGGATCTATTATTTGGGGTCCATATGAAAATAAATATAGGTCGCAACTGGAGCGAGTTCATAAAAAAATTCTGCGTTATTATTATTTCAAAAAATTCAATTTATTTCTCTCAACAGTATATACGTGCCATAAAAATAATTTATTTATAATACGCCACTCGACTGTTTTATCAGAAAATTTGATTGAATGAGGAAGCATCTTGTCCCCTGAATAATACGCTTCAGATAAGTAAGCTCTATTCAACAGGTTAAACACCCCACCCCCGCCCTGGAGCTTACATATTATGTATTAGAGTTATACAGAATAAGATATTACACTCAATTTTTAGGCATTACATAATTGATAAATATAATAATAAGATGTTTACAACGGTGTAATACATTTATTAAAATATTTTTCTTTTATTCGTCGCGTGAAATTCGGTCTTACATATGTATATGTTTTATTTTATTTATTATTAGCTTCAATGCTTGTTTAAAATTATCGTTATTCATTATTCACACTAATAATAATTTTTTTAGTTGAATAAATACAATACATAATAATGTATCCTAATCAATGGCGGTCGGTGACAGGAGTATTAGGGAGTACAGAAAAAGATTCAACTATTTTTGCAAGAATTCTGTCCTCTTATTTAAGTATCCTACTTCCACATAATATATTCAATAAATGATCAGTACCAGTTTCACTCATCTCGACTATGAGAATATATGAGCCCTTAAGAAGTGAAATGAGCTATGTGGCATTTTTTGAAGAAGAAAAACGAGTTAGATGAAGAATCATATTATTTAGGTCTTAAAGTATCCTAAAAATTAAATTAAATTATTAAAAGCACACTGATATAGTGTTTTTTTCATAAAATAAAAGTTTGCTCTGCAATACAAAAGTTTTATCATTTTGCTACTTGGCTCACTTCACTTCTCTACGGCTCAAATGATATGTTATCAGTGAATTAATCTCACCGCTTTATAACACTATTTCAATCATTGTTAAAATGTTAGAGAGTTTCTCAAAAAAACGAGGTAAAAACTTAATTGAACTTAAAAGTCAAATAGAAAAGTTTTACCATTTAAAGACATGGCTCACTTTACCTCTCAAGGGCTCAAATGTGAAAGTAGTATTTTATAATTTATTTTATCTATGTTAATAACGCTTTTTATCAAGAGGTGACAGTTAACGCATTACTAATGTCATATTTTATATGAATCCTTCACACATTTGTGATCAAAACTTCCACAAGGGCTTTTTTCTCTGATTTCGGAGTGTGACTCAACATCAATGTTTTCTTACAATCGCTGTCAAAAATGCAGGAGGCGTGAAGATTCCCGGAATCAGATAACCGCAGAGCGGTTGTCAAATTCTTGGAAATAAATCCCGTCGAAAATAGCAGCATATTTTTTGTAGTATAAAAGTGATTCACGAAACTGTTAAAGGGTGAAATAATCATTGCTTTTAAGTAGGTGCCATTTCGTTGGTAATAGTTCTATTGGTAACTTATGGATATATGGTCACGGGACAGAATCCCAATCCTCTCGAATTAAGCTCAACAAATTTATACATACTGGCTTATAATTTTATGTTTTGACTTTACCCTTTGAGCTCTTGTGGATTATTATATGTAAAATGTGGAATCAAAATGATTAAATCTGAAGAATATTACTGATTATTGTATGAGTTCTGAAAGAAGATATTTTTTTTAATATTAGCCTATAATAAAATTATTCTTTTTATTTTAAACAAATAATAAACTTATGTGACTGCCTCTTTTGTGTAGTTCGTGGTTGCATTTTTGCTCCTGTAATTTAAATCAACCCGATTTCTTACTTTTTGCGAAGTATTCTTTAGGATCTTCTATTATAATAAATTTAAAAATTAAAGGCGAAACATTTCAAAAAAAGTCGTAAGCCCTACATTCATTTCATTTAATGTGCTTATTTTTCATAAATCTTTACAAAAATTCTGTCCCGTGACCATATATCCAAAATTTACCGTTCTTTTTTTATAGATAATTATCTACAACGTCAATTATTTGTTTTAAAAGTCATATTACAATGTATTTCTTAGCCTGTTATACAGTAGAAGAAATTTGTAATTCACTAATTACTACGAGATTTAAACTCCAGACATTTTTCAACGATATTTAAAATAAATTAATGTAACATTCTTTTTTCTCACTACACATATTTAATATTGATCAGGGCCGGTTTTGCCCATCTCAAGCAGTATCAACTTATAGTGCTCAATGTGTTTTTTTCTACTAAGAATTTTCAAAAATTTTACTTACTTATTATTAATAACTATCCGGTACCCGGAAAGCGATGCAATACCAGTCAAATAAAGAAAGTGTTTATGTTTATTGAAGTGATTTCGGATGCACAATATTTTAGATAAATAATTTCGATTTAACTTTACTAACATTGATCGGTGTCGATGACATTTGCCGTTTGACGTTTGCTGTTTGTCTTTTGCCGACTATCTATGGTACGACACACGCGTCACCTACTGAAAGTTAATTGTACTATGTATATAAACCTTTGCGCAAGTGCAAAAATACGTGGTCAAAATGAACGGTATGGCAGCGCATAAAATATGAAAAAACATTGATTTTTATATAAAAGACCTACTCTAAGCTAATTTTACTAAGCCAAAAACCTCCGCGTAAGTGCAAGCAAAAAGTTTGTCAAAGTTTAATTGCGATTGGATGAGCGGTATGGCAGGGCATAGGGTGCGAACAAACAAACCATTATTATTATTATTCCCAGTCAAATTATTTTTAATTTATTTCAAAGTTGTTTTTAAATTTTATATTAAAATAAAACAAATGACAAAGTTACCTCCGAATCCATCGAAAGTATTATTCATCATGTTATTGCAAATGAAATCTAGTTCCCCCGTAGTTATTCAAACGACCAACTCTCAATTCAAGTCAATAAGCGCAATTTCAAGAGTGGTTTAAATATTCAGCTCAAAATCACTTAGAATATTCTAAATACATACATGATATATATGTAATATATATACCTATATTGCAATCAACTCCGATCTGAATTCACAGGCTCGCCACTAGAAGTCAGCCGTGCTTATGCAAAACCTCAAAAGGTCGGTTGATAAAATATGTACAAAGATATTCACAAATAACTGCAAATATTTTTGTGGCATGATAAATTTTAGAGGACGTATTAATATAAAAATATTTGACCGTAGTTAAATTTATGATTTTTTGGTGCAAAAAACGTGTTTTATTCATTAACCCTTAAGATGCCCGTGGCGTATATACCGGATATACGCGCTGCCATTTTGGAGCGATTCTCGGAATGATTTTAAAAAAAAATACTAGCAATGCTATCTCTGCTGATAAGAGACAAGCTTCGACAAACACGTCGATTATCGAATACATCGTTTGAATATAAGGATACCCTTTGAGACAAAATCGGGATGGCTTATTTTCATTACAATACCTCACATCTACGTCCGTTAGTTTGCGACGCGCAAGCTGGCATAGCGCATATCAGTTACTTGATGTTTTATTTGCATAAAAAATAAGATTTTTAAGTTATTCTTATTGAATTTTGATCTGTACAGAGTGAATATATATATTTGGTCAATGTATGGTGTTGTGGCAACCTGAACTTTTGCATAGATTTTCGCACATTTCCATAAAATTGGATAGGAAGTAATTTTATTTTGAGCGACTTTGATTGATGGCTTTTATATTTAAGTGCTTACTTTTACAAATGAATTGTATTTTTTTTAACTTTATTCAAATCTTGGGCTGTTAGGTTAATCGGCAATCAAATGCCAAAACAACCTAAATGAATATCAAATATTATCTATAGAATTTTCATTGAAGGTTTTTTCCCATTTAACCTTAATTGCTCTCACTTTTTTGTGCCATATTGAAATGTTAATTTTTCTTCGAATCCCTGGCGTATTTTTTGTATCCTCCCCCAAAGAAAATTGTAAACACGGCCGTTTGTTTATTGTTTATTTTTCGCAAAATTCTAGCGAGGTAAAACAATATTTATTATCGGCAATATGTTTGTTATAAGGCATATAAAACATTTTACTTTCCATTTATAAAACTTTTACGTATAGTAAATGGAAAATAAATTCAATTGTTTCCATATTTATTTTTATTCCGCTGTGTTATTTTACGAATTTCTTTTTCTTTATTTATGAAATTCATATATAATAACATTTATAATTTCTTAAACACACTATACAATCATTTGACCTTTCAAACTCTTATTCTCTGCTAGTAATTGTGTCTAAATATTATTTTAGATTAACATTAATATTGTTTTTCTTAAAGGGTTGTAGTAAGGTAATTTTTTTGTTTTCCGAAATTTCATAAAACTCAATCCTGGGGCTATAAAATAAAACTATATTCTATATCACAAAAGTCTCACAAAAAAAACACATGACAAGGTAGCGAAATTAAAAAAAATGATACCATATTCCCCTGGTTTATCTTCAAATATGTATATATTTTCTTTCACTGGTGGCTTTTTAACTACACACAAAAACATAATTTATGATTGCTTTAAATATTGAAGTGAAAATTGGGACCGATCGATGTATACCTAGCAAAGTAACAGTTTTTTTTAAATTATAAAATATTAATTTATGTCTTTTTTATTCTACTTGTTGTGCTACTAGGCACGTAGTTCGCCACATTTATTAGTTTATTCAGACAAAAAAAACACGGTTATTTACATACGTCTCGAATTGGCTAATAATAACTCGAATCAACTTTGATTGATTTGCACCGAATCATAAAATACAGTATTTTTTTTCAAATTTCCAATACTCGGCAATAAATCGGCCGCAATTTTGGTGAAACTATCGAGTGTTAGTTTTGACCCCCCTGGAAGATTATAAGCTCAAAATGATATTTCCTGTTCGTTGATTTTGACTCAATAAATCTTATATGAAAAGTGAATCCACACCGGATATATTGCTTTGATGGCGACAAAAATTAAATATGTAGAGTTTGTTTGTGCAGCGCTTAACCCTTTATAGGGCAAAGGCCGAAATTGTTTAATATATTAACCACTCGCATTAAGGTCAAAATATCCAATACCACACATAGTAAAGTCAATATTAGTATCTCAATGCATCGTCGATAATATTATTTCGTCATTAAATTTGTCAAAAGGCGGAAAGTTTGCGTTGTTTCCCAAAAATCAATGTCTTTATCCGCGAGTATTTAAATTAACAATTGGCCGTTTTTGCGCGCAACTAACTGCTTTGGAGCACTGTATTGCATTTGGACCTGAATTATGAAGGCTGTTTTGCAATTTATAGAGATAACTGTTTTTATAATCATTTCATTTACATATACACATACATTTATAAAAAAAAATCTATTGATTATCAGTCTGTTGTAGTCTTAGCAACATTTTATCATCACGTTTTAATGGAAAAACCTTTGAAAGAATTGTAAAACGTTACATTAAAAAGATTTTTATCAATTTTCCTTGAAATCTTTTCTGAAACTCTACTTACTAACTTCATTTATTATTATCTTAATTTATCACATCATTAATAACTCTTCCAGACATCATATCACACATAAATTAGCCACCTTTCATTGCTTTATACATCGTCTCCTTTTGATTCCGATGAGTAAAGCAAGTAACGATCTTGAATTAAATACAATAAAACAAATTGCAATGAATAATGGTTATGATTCGGATTTAATAGTTCGGCTTTTATTTAAAAAAAAACAAAAAATTAGCTCTGTAAAATGTAAGCTCTAGTTTGGTGACTAATGATCCTGCTGTTAAGAAACAGTGGGTGAAATTAAGTTACTTAGGTAGAGTTTCAGAAAAGATTTCAAGGAAAATTGATAAAAATCTTTTTAATGTAACGTTTTACAATTCTTTCAATCTCAGAAATGTTTTAGTAAATTCTAAAGATAAAATCAATATTCTCAACCAAAGTGGGATCTATTTACTTGATTGCGAATCCTGTGGAGCCAGGTATATTGGACAAACGGGAAGAACTTTTAATACCAGATTTAAAGAACATCTAGCCTGTTCACGTAAAGGGAATGAATAATCTTCATTTGGAAACCATTTGTTCCTAAATAAGCAAACTTTTGATCACTAAAAAGTTTAAAATCTTACATGTTATCAATAAATCTTTAATCGATAAATTAGAAATCCTTGAAATAAACCGACATAAATTTATTCCAGCCTGCAATTTATTAAACGATCAGTTAGTCTTCGTTTCTTCACCTTTGTTATATCCGATTCATTAACCTAAGCTTATTGTATTTCTTCTTTGTACACTTTTATTTCTATATAAAAAAAATATATATATATGTTTTCCTTTGTTAGTTTTTAATTTGTAAGAATTGATATGGCTTTTATTCTGTTCACAGGAAACAATTTCGTTGGCTCAATTGAAATCATTACCGGGATTTCCATCTAATTATGGTTGACAAACATGCAGAGTTATTTATTTTATTAAATGCACTTATTTTTGGGCTTTTACTTTGTTAATGATAATTCATATTTAATTGATTTATGATGTAATAGTTTGCATTGCTAAGAGGTCTTCAACCTTTTATTTATAGTCTATTTTTCTTGTAATTTGCTTAGTTGTTTTACCAATTGTTTGTCATACTTAACTTTTGTATAAATATCACTGTTTTATTGTATTTATTATCAGTTGACAATGCTCGCCATGAGCGAAACCGGTCCTGATCAAATAAATTTTATGTGGAAAAAGTACTAAAAATGTACTATTATTTTTATTATAATGCCTTTCCACCAAGTATTGACGGTGAACACCTTAAAAGTGATAAAATTGTTTATTATATCAATTAATCGTTTCATAAAAATAGATGCTAAATTGAAACATTTTTAATGCCTTAACCGGATGGATGCCACAGACGTCTTAAGACGTGAAATTTTCCGTGAACGGCACGCCAATCATACTAATAATGACGTCTTTAGACGCTCGCTTTAAGCGGGATTTTACTAACTTAAATCAATTGTAACTGATGAGTCATAAATATCTTAATTTTGTTATTATGGATAAATGACGGCACAATCGCATCGTAATTGGCAAGTTTTTACAAAAAACATTTAAAAAAGATATATTTAGAACGTTTTATTTTTAGAATAAAATTCGTGGCGTGCAAGGTGCGCCCATACATGCGCGTGCTGGCAGCTAAAAGATTAAAATGCTAAAATTGACAAAATACATGCACAGTATATGTTTCACTACGAATTACCCACGGAATGAATAATTGAAGTACTCTTTCATTATTTCTTTAAGAATCAGCATTTCATCTTTCATTTACTTCTCTTTTACATAATATAGACCGCTTTAAAAATAATGATGATACGCCATATCTCCTTTATTAATGTATCTGCAAATTATTAAATATTCAAAAAATAAAAAAACTCCGATGCTACTCTTAAATTCAGTCTCTGGTAGACGTGCAGGGTGAGGGTGTTCCCCAGTTCTTTAAAGGCCAACTGGAAAGGTTCTTGTTTACTCTAACCAAACAAGCGGATGATATGGTATGTTTTGATTGTTCACAATTTCCAAGCACTGTTGTTTTTAGTCCTTCACTTCAAATAACAATTAAACGGGTATAATGTACTTGAAATAATTTATTTGCAGAATCTTTAAGGTTGAGTTTACAATATTTAAATTTTAAATAATATGGCTACGAAAGATAATTCTCGCTATATGATCTCCGATTTCATTATAATGAATTATAGACAGGATAAATTTTCCCTTCGCAAGGTAGGCGTTCTAACAAATATTATTTGAAATATTTAGATTTACCCGGATCAGTCGTGAATTATAATCAAAAAATATTTATTAAATATACGTATGCCTAATTGGTGTAATTTTATGATTTTATAACAAACAACAAATGTATGTTAATGATATTAAATGAGGGGGACAAAATTTGGCATAAATCTTAACCTGTATAAACTAGACGCAGATTTCGCTCTGGTTTTAGGATTTATTAACCTTTCTTTACAAGATGAATATTTCGATAATTCGCTAATATTTATATCTCAAAAAAATGAGTGAGTCACTCGCAACCCTTTACATATCGTATATTACATGTTATAGGAATAGTTTACTAAAGAAAAATGTTATTTTGTAGAACATCGAGGATCACCGGAAAGATAAACAGCTTATTTTTACTAAGGCCCAATTTTTATCATACAATAACAAAAGTTGAATCTGATAGCATTATTTATTTTATTTTCATTTAAAGAAACCAGTGTATTTTACCTGACTTCAGATTATTAAATATAATATGGTTACAAGAAGATGATGGGAAACAAAATGAGTAATTGCATCCCCTACAAAAAAAAACCCTAATTAAGCAAATATGGATTTTTTGGTCTGAAGCACAATTGTATTTTCGAATGCAGATAATATATTATAGATATATATTACATTGATTGAGTAGGCATTTACTTGGTAGAACTCCATTATAATACGGTAAGAAAAATAACAATGTATTTATGTAGAACTAAAATACATTGTTATTTTTCTTACCGTAATATATATTACAGTTAATCGACAAGCAAAGATGGTTTTGATATTGTATTAAAATGTGACAATTGCTTGCTTGGTATATTAAGGAAATTGTATCGTTAAAAAATGGGTGTAATTTCTTCAAACAAAATTACAGCAGTATATATTTTTGTGGCTTGGTTTTAATGTTTATTTTTTAATGATATGTTTATGCCGTGTGCCAGTGTGCTTATTTTAATATCGTGTTTTCCTCATTTTCTTGCCAATTTGTGTTCGCTCATATAATTTGTTTGTGTTTGTTTCTTGGGTATACAACAAACAAATATATACTATCTCTAAATATATTATACACTAGAGAGAGCGTTCAGAGTTATACTGCTGATAAACAATTTCGTTTCGATATTATTTGTTTGACGTCACTCGATAACACTGATTTAATAACATTATGAAAGAGCTCATTCCCTAAAAAGATTACATATCCGAAACCAAGTGCGTAACTCTGAGTAACTGGCCCGGTGAGCCCAGAAATCATCCCGGCCGGGGATTGGGGAGAAGCGCCACCCTTTCGCTCCCTGCACCCCATATTTTGAGCCTCACGCAGCCTCTCCGGAGTCACCAAGGCAACAAGCTCTCTAAAACAACTCATGGGCCTTTCTTTCCACTTCTCTCGTTCGGAATTTCATTTGTCAGATAACAATTAAGAATATAGAGTACCTCTATTTTAACAGGAATCTGATACGCAACCTCGATACCGTATTATGTCCGGTTCGTAATTCATCGTCGGCCGCAACCTGTTGATTGCATGCGAAGAGTTTTGTTTGTCACAATAAGCTTGCGTTATTTTTCTGAAAAACAAACAAAATCGCTGAAAGCTATATATATTAAGTATATCACGGTTATATGACTCGCATTAAATAATTCAAAGCAGTAAAAAATGTCAACATCATTATCAGAGCCTTTACAAAATGACGAGTTGATTTCGTAAAATTTAAACACAAGCAGTTCGTGAAATTTTTTCATGCCGCTCAACACCGAAACTAAATATGTTCACAGACGAACACTTTTTAAAAATAATTGTGTGGAGCTTTCGTACTTTTCGATACCCAGTCGATCCACCTTTTTCTAGTTCAATAAGATTACGTTATAAATGATAAGAAGAAAACAGGACTGGTTGTTAGGTCGTCGATCTCGCTACGCCCCTGCTATAGGATAGGATGGATGAGAAGTAGTTTTTAGACAACACAACCACTCATGCCTTCGAACATAATTGATAAATCAATACCACTACTACAGACTCGACAAAATATATTTTTGAAATACTCAATTATGTATATGGAGATATGGATGAACATTTAATCTATATCATATCCTTTAATGTTTTATTTCTTTTTTGTATAAAATGTTTATAAGATAATTATAACTTTCAATTATTCGAATTTATACTTAAAATACTACATTTTATTTTGACATCGTCGACAGAGAGTACTAAGTATAACTTTTTAGATTTCAAATCACCGAAAATAAGATTAAAATGACTCATATTTTTAATTAGCTTATTTTTACTAACATGTTAGATGGCATGAGAAAATTTCATTTTACCGATTATGTTAATTTATATCATTTGAAATGATAACAGTAATAAATACTTTCACATAGAAGCAATACATTTTGTTACAATAGCTTCGAAATATGCTATATTAGAAGATAAAATTAATTTTTATTTCAAGGTTCAAAATTTTTTATTTTTCATCAGGACATCTCAAAATCTGACGGAAATGATTTATTTACACCTGTTGTTCACAAATAACTCAATACACATGATACACTTTTGACATCAGATGATCATGCTCGAGATGACTGAAACCGGCCCTGATCTTTTATAAAAAATGTGAGACTAGTACAAAGAATTGTCGACCATCATCTTTGACGAGGTTAATTTATGCTCATTCCTTACCAGTTTTGTTATTCTACATCAGGGGGCAAACTTTGCGGATGGAGGGACAATTCCAAGAATTGCAGTGGGCCGCAAGTAAAATACCATTTTGAGATTTACACCCGATCGTTTTTTACGTGATACATTGATTTCAAAAAGTGGCGCACTTAAAAAAATCGCGGAAAAAAGTATCCAAAATACAAGAAAAAACAAAAGTTTTTCAAATTTAACCTATAAAATTTTTTTTTTCATAAAAATATACATTAAACATTTTCATTCAAAAATAATATTTCTATATTCAGTTCGTATTAATTATTGTGCATTTAAAATATTTAGACGTATGAAGTGCATTTATTTGACATAGTAACTCTCTGTGATAAAATTTACGACCGGGAAACGTGCTATTCAACGAATTTTATAAATGCATTGTGCTTAAATAAGTTTCAGAACAGAGTCACCAATGGTATCGCATGAGTTTGCGCACCATATTGTCTGTAGAAAGAAAAATCGCGTACCTACGAATAAATCACGGTGCCGTCCAAAAAATCACGTAAAATCGAAATCACTGAAAAAAATAGTTTAAAAAGAAGAACGGGTGTACTCTATGTATTTATTATCACGAAAAATATATTTTTTAAGCAAAGCCATTCGAATTTGACTGTGAAAAGGAATATCTGTATAGTCACTCAATATCTTGATATAATAATAATGATAATAAGAGTTTTTAGAATTAGGATTTATGATGGCGGGCCGCAGAAAACACTTGGCGGGCCGCATGCCGCAGTTTGCCCGTGCCTGTTCTACATGAACATTAAACATATAATTGAATCAAAAAACCTATTTTGATCACGAAATAATATTGGACTCGTTTATATTTTACACAACATAAAACAACAGAAGAGGAAAATCTATTTATTTTTTTTGCATTACAACGTTTTTTTAATTAATTCCATAAAACTGTAAAATATGCCGTAAAAACGTTAATATGAGTCGAGCTTAAAATAATTATACCCCCCATAAAAGGGGACTACCTGGGGATTGCGTATTACGTATTCTATTAAGTTGAAAAAAAATAATATGACCCATGTCAAACAACTAACTCTGAACTCATAAAGCTGCTCATTTTATAAACTTTTTCTTTGTGGCTTATAATGTTCTGTGAGAAGTCAGTTTTCGTTACTAAAAGGCAAACCGCACTCTCATAAAAGTATTTATAATGTATATCGAGTAAATAATTTATGAAAAAAATATATATTTTTTTATGAATGTTGTAAAAATATTTTTTCAGTTATTTGCCTGTGCTATAATTTTCAGTTTTGCCTAAATATAAAAAAAAATATTAATACGTTTTCAAATGTCCCTGAACGACCTTATATTTTTTAAACCATGGCCGCTTAAATTGTGTAGCGTGGAGTCGATTTAACGATATGACTACGACAGGACTGTGTGTCAGCTTTTCACTCGCTACGCCCCGCGTTTTTTTGTTTTCATAACAGACATCTATACCTTCTTCCATAAGCCGATTGGAAAATCAATATATGAAACTGCCATCAATGAATTTGAGCCGGTGAAGCAAACAACGTTGGCAATTCGTCTAAGAACCGATTGAGCATATAAAATTTTTGTCAAAAATCGACGCATCTATTCCGTTTGAAAAGGTCTTTTCCTATTTATCAAACACACTTTTCTTTTGAATTGTGGAATTCAAAGCTTAGTACGTAATACAACCGTTTCTATTTGACGCCTCGATTTCGACCTAGTTTTGCTCTGCAGGGTGCTAGCATGTGGTTGCTAAGTATCAATGTTTATGATTTGACTGTGATTATCAACGTAGGTACACGAAGTGTGTTTGATTAGGTTCGTTCACATACGAATCCTAATAGGTACCTAAATTTCACTCAATATACAACAGTCTACATTTAACATCATAGGCTTGTAACGTTTTGACACTCTTGGTCGAGTTACGGTTTTGGATCACTCGTTAAATAAATAATATAAATTACATGACTTCATAGTTTGAAGACAGATCTTTGATTATAAATTACAAAGAAGGAAATATTATACAAAACAATTAGATAGTCAAATCTTAATTCACTCGTCAGAAACCTTGCTTCTAATTTTATCATCGTTTTTGCCTTATTTTTTAAAAGATGATTTCATATAAATAAAGTGAGTTTCAGGATATATTTCCCAGTAAAAGAAGGTCTTACAAATAACGTCCAATGTTTAATTGCAAATCAATAAATTAAATTAGTCATTTTTAGGTAACGTAGGCTTGTAAATCAATGAGTGTCGAAAAGGTAAGAAAATTTTGACGATTTATTTTGGTTCTATTCTACAGCAAATTCATCTTTCACGGCGGTCACTGGAGTTTGATAAAAATACAATTAAAACATATGTATGAGAAATTTGAATTCAAGTTTTCCAAGAAAATACTCGTGAGCGAAAATTTAACGATCTAAATAATATACGTTGATGTTTTTTTACAGTGTATAAGATAAAGAAACATGGCAAGGTATGGCATTTGGAATGATTCATTTAAAATTCTCAAATCTGCAAAAACAAAACAAACAATTTTTGCGTAGTATTTATTAAACAGTTCCTTGAAAGCATTACGAATATCTGTCACGCCATAGCGCCATTGTGTTACGTTTATTTTTATTATCAAAATACCTAAGATAAAATGTTTAGCAGGAGCATTTGTTTCAGTCGTAATAAGATAGGCATCTCCTCGCCGAGTAAGATGTATAGATCACCAGGGTAAACATGTTGATGCTCTATTCGGATTCATCTCTTTTTTGATATTTAATATCGCATGTGTAATAAATACTCATGGCTTTTAATAATTGAAATATCTTTTTAAATATAATAAATTCTATGCTTATTAACAGTAATAATAATAACTATGGTAAATGTACCTGTAGCTGACCGTTTAAGAGAAAATTTCAATAAAAATAACGATTAAGGTTTAGTATTGTACCGAATGGTGGCAAAGCAAGTATACTCATATTGGATCATATGTCTTAATGAATATTATGTAACAAAAATTACGAAAGGGCCTGTTTAAAAAAAGTTGTGTTAAATTATTTAAAGCCATGTTCCTGTTTTAGTAGTTGACCATGACTAATCAGGGGGATCTATAGTGAACTTTCTGTCAGATTTTCCTCAGGGCTTTCTGTCACACCACTCTTGGTTGAATCAAGTAGCAATGGGTGGTTCAGGAACAAGGTACACACTAGGGACTCCAATTACTCGTCATCTTAACTACTCGAGTATCGAGTATTAAAATGTAAAAATACTCGAGTACTCGAGTAGTTTCAGATGTACCAAAATATATACTAACAATTCGCATTTTTTTAAATAAATAGGTGATAAATAAATAAATAAACTTATTTAATTTCATTGATAAATTTAATTCATTTTAATGCACTTAACACTTAACGTAACACATATTTTAAAAATATCAGAGACTAAAATGTTTCAAATTTTTCAGATTTGTTCGAATTTTAGTTATAATTATTCCTGCAGTTGAAAAAACTCTCTCGGTAGCAGAGGACGTTGGTTTTATCGTTAGCAATGAATTAAATTGTGTATCTAATTTATATGTAATGTATAAAATATACGTAGTACAATAGTTCTTACTTTTTTATCAATTAGTTTTCAATTAGCTTACCTTATAGTGATTATAAAAATCCAGGGAATCATAAAACACAGAAACTTTCAGTAATTGGGTGGACAAATTATTGTCTTTATAATTATGTTTCACATAATGAAACGAATTTTAAAAAAAGGTTAATATTTGGGAAAAAATCTGTGGCCATATATTATTGTGCATAAAAAAAGTTTCGGTTCGATACGCTCACTGGAAACAACGTCAATAGGGTGAAACAACATTCCACAGATGAATGCAATAAAGATCCAGACCCGAATTGGAAGTAAAAGCTTCTCGATAATTATTTGAAAGTTATAACGAATTATATCAATTAAAATTTTAAATTTGCGTTTTAAAATTCCGAAAAAATATCAATATCTCAAATAATTAAAAATTTTCTTCTCAGATTTACGGATAACAGAAAAAATATGTTATTAATTAATGGTTTTTGAAGCTAATTGAAAAAAGCCTAATTTAATTCAAAATAAATCAACACTTAAAGTTCACACCACCGTTTCACCGGATCGTTTTTTTTATTGACGACAATAATATTATTTTTACATTTATCGGAATAAGCTAATAATTTAACACGACTAATATATTAATTAAAAATTAACCATCAATTCACCCCTGATACGTGGCTGTTATAAATTTCTAAGAAATATGAAATAACGAGTATAGGCATTTAAACATTTTGAATTTATTATGTCAGCTGAATCTCTGCCGTCAAAAGATTTTTTTAATGTTTCATTTCTTTTTGCCATCATAGACCTCGCCATCTGTTCGGTCTTAATTTCTTCTGACGGAATAGTAAAATTTATGGAAGGGTCAACTAAAACTGTAACAGGGATGGTTAACTTTTTACAGCGAGTAAGTCACTGATTAGTGATAGCATGCAAAATTCTCCGAATTTATTTTGTCACATCTGCAACTGCAACAAAACGGAGAACCGTTTAAAAAATATTACCTGATCCACGTGTTCGGCAATGCAATGGTAAAATATTGTATATATTTTTTTAAATAAGTTAATAAAATTTGAAAAGAGATGTTCATAAGCGACGAACGAGTATTACTCGAGTATTTTTCAAAATACTCGAGTATCGAGTACTCGATACTCGAATTGGAGTCTCTAGTACACACCGTTTCTAGATTGATCACTTAAGAAATTTGAAATAACAAACTTTCCTCACTAGGTGTTGTTTTCAAATGGCCACCCTGGTACTCCATTGGCTATATGGTGCTGTGTGAGTGGCTCAATCCGCCCACAAATCCCTTAACTTGTCTGAACTTTACAATTTAGAGAAATCCCGCATCTGCATTTCTTATTTTGGGCAATTTTATTGTCAAACAGTCAGCTACTGGCACATGGTCACTTACTGGTACATTTACCTTACTCATCGGTTGCGGCGTGATTTTGTCAAAATTCCGGGCTACATAAATACCCACCGGTACAATCAAACGCGTGCAAGAGTGATGTACATTTATTCTATTCTCTGTGGGAAATGAACGTTCATTTTTCAAGCCATACGTATGATCACATACGAATGTCAACTTGGTAGAATGAGATGCTCATTCGCGTGTCGCGTCGTGAAAATGACACGCACACACTTACTCTAAAAGCCACTTCTATGATTATTTATAATTTCCGAATTATATATGCTTTACACTAGTATAAAAACACCATCTTTGTGTAATTTTTTCTTCGACTGCACATCACCGGAGTGGCGTTTTTTAGTGCGACACCCTCGCCATCATAATTATCATGCACATTGAATTGACTCACTTTTCGGTGGTCGGCCGGTGATTGGGTAGCCAGGCAGGCTGCTTGTGCAGGTCCAGGTTATCGGTGGGCCCCGAGAAAACCCTCTCGCCGAATATGCCCTTCATGCGGCATCGCGTTGTATAAAGGTGTACGATGCCTGCCATCAGCAACACTGCAGCACTGAGAGCCACGGGGATGACCCAGTATTCCATATACAACTGAAATCAAAAGAAGTTCATGTGAAATTATAAAATAATATTAGGTCGCGGAGCATTTAAATATTTGAATCTCTCTGATTGTATCAGCCAAGCAACCGTGCGATACTAGGTCTGATAATCGTACACGAAACACGTGTCACTATTACTCACAAAATACATAGAATAAACCAGTGGTATCCAAACATAACAAGGATGTAAGCTACTGTCTGAAATTGAAATTGTCTCATGAGCTACTTATACATGATGGCTTTGGAAGCAAAGTTAGCTTTCTACCAAAAAGCATTTTGGAGAAAAAAACTCTAAGCCTATTTTAATGCCGCTAAATTCAATGCAGAATTTGTATTTCCGCTATATAAAACTATATAGTGTTAAAAATATAATATGTTTTATATAATCCATCATTTTATATAGTCATTTTACCAAATTTTTTTAGATATTTAAATTATAAATGTTGATAATGCTGCATTTGCTTTAAAATTTTCATGACTGCTATTTTTACGCCCAAACGGTAGATAAAATTTGATCCTAGCAAATTTATAAATTTGTTAAAATATCTTACGCGAGCTACAGGAAATGCCACCGCGAGCTACCGGTAGCTCACGAGCGACCGCTTAGCGATCACTGGAATAAACTAAGTTAATTGAAATATCAGCTTGTTATTGAGTAGCTCAACTTCTCTTTATTCGGAAAGAGTTAGGTTAGAAGAAAAAGAATAGTGGTTAGTTACTAGGGACTCCAATTACTCGAGTATCGAGTAGTAAATTTTAAAAAAAAATACTCGAGTATACTCGAGTAGTTTCAGATGTACCAAAATGTATATTATTAATTCAAATTTGTGTATAAAAATAGTTGATAAATAAATAAATAAGCTTATTTTAATTCATTAACACATTTATTTCAATATATGAAACATTTATTTCGAAAATTAAAGATAATTAAACGTCTCAAATTTTTTACTTGGTTCGACGCTTTGTTTTTTTATTCCCGCGTTAGAAAACTCTATCTGTTGCTGTGGACTTCGGTTTAAAATTTAGCAACGATTTAAATTTTAAATAGTGCTATCAAGTTTGTCTGTCCGCTGTTTAAAAAAAATAAAAATTGGAAAATAATCTTCATTTATAAATAACGAGTATTTTTCAAATAACTCGAGTAATTGAAAAATGGACGACTATACTCGAGTATCGAGTACTCGATACTCGAATTGGAGTCTCTATTAGTTACGTATAGTGGTACTTTTGTTACTCCTCGTTTTAAGGATTCGAGGGGTGGAAGGGAATTGCAGACATTCATGCATTGGAACAAAAATCAATAAACAATTTTTGAAACTGCTTATACTGGAATTTGATCAGATGGGCCCTACATCCAAAGCTAACAACATTGACATACTAGCAATATTAGTGTGAATATTTAATGTTATAATTTAAATACATAAAACTATTTGTATTATACACAAACAACGGCATATATTGGTTGCTCAGTTATTTTTTTCTGCTGAAATGTGAAGTTGTGTGATACAGAAACAATATCAAAATTCATTTACCCATGTCAATAAAAATTAGAAGGTGTCAACGACTGTTTCAAAACAAGAAAAACACTTGCTAACGAGGGATTAAATTTCAATCAATTCTTTTGTATACCAGTGTTTCAGAAGCGAAATTTCATATTTTTTTACTGACTCGGACGAATCTTTACAAGTTTGATAATTAATTAAGAGCATTTATTTCTATCTCATATAAAAAAAAAACACCATCAAAATAGACACACCCAAAGCTCGTTGTGTGCGACTTTTTTGTGCGATTGAAGAGTTATGCGGTGATATACAATTTTTTCATTTTTGGCACTTATAAATGAACATATGTAATAACGTCATAACCAGCGCATTGTTCGCATACTGTTTGTGCAATATCCAGTGTTTCACCTGTTTATTACAATGTGACCTTGACACGTGCGTCCTTGTACATGTTATGTTCCCATATTAAGTCAGTTTGTGTGATTTTCACCGGAACGCATCTATGGATATGGATATCTAACGGATTAAAAAAGGTTTAGGTGTTTTGATAAAAATGGGCATTTCGTATACAATGTCAGTATCACAAAGAGATATGAGCAAAACCAAAATTGATTCCGGTTAATTGGGATCGAAATATCAATATTTCGATAATTAATATTCTTTACCTGTATAAAATGATTTCGCTGTCATAAACATAAATACATCTTGAGCTCGTTCGTATAAAAGATGATAAAATCTTTAAATCCTGATCAAATTTTCGTGGAAATAAGCCCCCAACTGCAAAAAAACCCTCCCAGATTCAAAGTTTCTTAGACGTTATTCAGCATTCTCAATTCACCTAAATATTTTTTTATGCATCGCACAAACAAAGCTATGACTTGATATGGGAGCATAAAATGTACAAGGACGCACGTGTCAAGGTCACATTGTAATGCACAGGTGAAACACTGGATTTATCACGTACAGTATGTGAACAACGCGCTGTTACTTACGCTATTACATAGTATGTCCGTTGAAATAGTCCCAAAAATATGTAAAAAAAAAATTGCATTAAAGAAACCTTATAGATAAGAACTATCTAAAAATTCTAATAAATGCTTTAATAAGTACTAATTTTGTTTTATTGTTTTATATAAAGAAAAGAAAAACATTTGGCACTAAAGCTAATGCCAATGCGCCAAATATGATTATTTGTGAAAGTCATACGAGATAAGCTCGATGATAAATAATGAACCAGTCAAGAACAATTCAACGAAAAATTACATACAATCAAGTCAAAAATCTCTTTCGATTGAAAAAATCTGTCCTTATCGGGAATTTAACCCGGGTCCATCTGATCGCTAGGGAAAATCTCTTGCCTTTAGATTACAGGGACCGATTTCATTATAATGCCATTCCACCAAGTATTGACAGTGAACATCGATAAAAGTAATGCTTCATCATTAAAAACGGCATCCTACACCTAAGGAAGTAATATTAATTAAATAATAACTAAAACACCCACACGTGCGGGCGAGGTACATTTCCACATCAAAAATTTCTTTGAAATGTATTTTTTAAGCTGAAACGTTAGTACAGATATTATTATCAAACGTTAAAAATACTGTAAAATTTCGCCAAAAGACAAACAAAAAAAACTGGTGTGGTAAAGTTTGCGAGGCGGAAAATTGCGGACGAAAAAAATATGAAGCTCTTTTTATTAGGACTTCATTAATTTCTTTTATGACGGCGTTTTTATGGGATACGCCTCTAGCAACATTTTCAACATTAAATGATATTTAATTTATAAATTTAAAAAATATTTATAAAGCATTATAAAAAACGAGCGATGAACTTTATTACAATCTTAAGTAATCGCTAGGATAAATATAAACAGTTTCTTTTATTATTTCAGTGAAACACTTAAACAAGCTTTTAATTATGAAATTTATAATGATTTTTTTCTTAATTATAATAATATAATTTTCAATTTATATTTGATTTGAAAAAGAAACATTTTTTTTTATGTTTATCTTCTGGCGTACCGTAAAACGGGTTGAATAGAGCCACTTTTTACCCTTCGCGACTCTGTATCTTCATACGTGCGCCACATAATTTAAATATAAATGGCTTGAAACGTCTTTCTATGGTCCTACTACATATTCATGACAGTATTTTTCAAATATTAACTATCGCTATTAAGACACAGTAATTTTTTTCTATGTCTCTAATCACACTAAATTGGGGTGAATAGAGACGAGAGAGAGTGAATAGAGACAAAACAACGGATTGTAATGATTGGAATATATGAACCTCTATCACTCCGCTTTACGGTACTTATTAACTAAAAAAACATGATTTAATTTAATTTTCGTGCAATAAAAGAGACGTTTTTAAGGGGTCTTACATCGAATATCGTACTAAAGCACGTTTGTTTCAATTTTGGCCAGTCATTTAGTTGGTTTGGTTTTGTCATTCGAAAGATAGTATTATAGTCATTGTAAAGAATTATATATAAATAGCAAAAAATACATTGGATACTTTGTAAAGTTGTGCTTCAGTTCAGTCCTTGTTTTTGTCTCTATTCACCCCGCAATTTCTAATTTTAAAGTCCACGCCAACGCAAAATAAAGACGTGTATATTATATCGATGGATTTATACATACTTACTTAGATAGTTAACGATTTGATTAATATTGTTACATAAATGTATATTATGTTGTTGATTGATTTGGTTTGAATCTTAATAAGTTATTATATTAATAATAACCAATACGATTATGTAATTAAAACAATCTATTTTTTTGTTTTGACAATAATAGTATGTGACATTAATTAACGCTCAACTAACAGTGAATATTCAAAATAATTTTCAAATGATCCCTTATTGCTGCATTTTAAATGTTTTTTTTTAATAGAACTGGTTATCATCTTATAATGAAACTTTGATTGTAAAAAAATATGTCCGTTAATAAAACTGAAATTAATAATGTAAAAAAAAATAATTCGGGGCCTCGTGATAACCATAGACGTAGGTTATCGGTATAAAAACCATAGAGTGTAATCTCTCATCCACGGGGATAGTGTAAAAATCTTGCAATGAATTTATTATGAGAGGTGTTTCCCTGTCACATGAAATCACTTCGTTGTTATCATTTTGCTCTCGTATAACCTTTTTACTTAATACATGCACATTTTACGAACACCAGTGTTCCAAATTTGAAATTCAAAATCAATTATTTATTTAAAATCTGACTAAAGGTACGGTTGCAAATTTCATATTCACGCCTGATAATTATTATTATCATTTCGACGCTCTTTTGTCAAATTTTTCGAATTTCAAATCGATTCGATCCAAACATATTTTCTTAACTGCGTTGTTACGTCATCAGTCATCATTAATGTTATACGATGGTGCTTTCCAGTTGTTTTAATAAGAGCGCATCCCCCGTTTCATTGTCTCTCATAAACAAGCATTACGAAAGCCTGAACGGACCACTACCTCTCCTGTTCGCAAAAAGCCGAGACCCCAATTATCTTAATTGATTGTTAACGGTGTCCAGATTTTGTACGGCTTAACAGAATAAAATGCCGAGAAAAGTAAAAATATTATTTCAGGGAATGTCACGATTACACCATTTTTGTTTTCAAAGTAATTTATATAAAAACTTGCTACAAATTTGCGTATTTCATACTTGAAAATCAGTTTTGAATTTTTTTGTTTTTGTTTTGATTGATGTTCAAATATTCGATAAACCTATGTTAAAAGTCGCATGATGTAGATTTTTTAGGAAATAACCTTTAAAGCACTCACTCAGCCTTTCTTTTCTGATTTCAGATCCTATTTTTTTAATTTTAAAACCAATGCCCAGATTTCTCAAGGTTTCTCAAATCTATTCTTTACTTACTTTGTGTAATATGCCATAAATGGTACGCGGTCGCCTTCAATAACGATAAAATGCTTAGAATATTTTGTTTCGACTCAATTTTTACGGGTCGTCTTAGGTGGGCGAAGCGATCCGGCGCGCTTTAAAAGCGGCAGAGTTTTAAAATATCAAACGGTCCTCGCCCATGCAAGTGTCATATGTGGGCGACGCGATCCGGTCAGGACGGCATATGTCGTAAGTCGCCTCAAGTGCCTGACTCATGGCGCGCGCGAATCGCTTGAAAATATCAAACGGTCCAAGCTCACCAGAGCGCTAATTGCGTCTGGCCGAGCGATGGCACATACGACCTTTAGTCCGCTACGTTTAAAATTAATTGGTTTTTACACGTCACCGCAGCGCACCGCAGCGCTTCGTCTCGCCTACCTAAGACACGGGGTTACAGTCACTGCTGACGTGCTGACGCAAGCGCAATGCTGGATGCGCCATTTTTTTCATAGCCCCAGTAAATAATAGTAATAATCATTTACTGTTTTTTTTTGTCTATAGCCGAATTGTCAACGGCGCTCAAATGCTCAAATCCCAGTAAGGAGAGTAACATTTTTTTTTTGGATTTGTTATCGAATGCATGGAAATTGGTGAATTCTAAAAAAATCCGTTTCATTCATCCGATTCTGAAAACGGGACGTTGTGGAATTCATTAACTGAAAGCTAATCCTGCCATACGTGTATCATTACTGTACAAGTAAATACAGCAACTGAGTTACAATCATAGTAGGAATAAGTCCATACACACCACATTGGGAGCGGATTTTTTTTGAGAAATACACCAAAATTATTTCAATATTTTCAACCTTATTAATAATTTGTTTCTTTGCGAAGTATTGAATGGCTGAGTGAAACAACACGCCGTGGCTTGCTGAAATGTTTGCTTTTCGCGAAACCACAACAATGTTATTGGAAAAGTTTGTTTTGTTACTTTTATTCTCACTGATTGACTTTTCAAACAAGTGAATTTTTCGCCTGAAAGATTTTCGGCTTATTCATAAATAAACAAAAAGTTATCGTACAAATCAAGTATTATATTAGTATCAACAAGTCGCAATTCACCGCCGACGTTTATTTCAAAAGATGTCAAAAATTTTCTCGATACAATTTAAGCCCCGGGCTTAATTCTTGGAAAAGGCCACGCTTTATCCATTACATCACGGGCCCTCAAAATGTTTGGTCCTGCGAACAATTATTTATAATTATTATCTTATTATCCTGTGACGCTTCCTCGCAACAGCGGCATTATATAAAAATATTACAGAAAATAGTTTTTTTCACAATTTACCAAACACTTTTTTTATGCAACTGATGATTTTCGGGGAAAATCGCACAAAAAAAAATCGCATAAAAAACGATGAAGGGTTAAGCCTATTATAATAAAATAAATTAATTAAGCAGTAGCGAGCAACTTGTTCTATTTAGTCCTTCTTGCTACCCGTAAAAATTAAAAATCCCAAACTCCATTTTTGTAATTTATCATTTTAAAATCAATCTTGCATTATTAGTAAGTCTGTAACATAATACACCTAAACCTATTTTTTTGTGCGGTAGATGCGTTCCGAGGAAAATCGCACAAAAAAGCTATGAATTAATATGGAAACATAACATGTACAAAGACGCACGTGTCAGCGTCACACTATAATAAACAGGTGAAATACTGGATTTTGTACGTACAGAATGTGAAGAACGCGTTGTTAATTAAGTTATGACATATGTATGTATAATATATTGAAAAAAAATGCCTTAAAAATACCGCTTAGCTTTGAAATCGCACAAAAAGAGATTTGAGTGAATATTGAAAATTTATTATAATTCTATTCCAATATCGTTTCATGGAAGTACGGCTGAAATTACTTTGCAAGAGACCAGAGACAAGAATGCCAAGCTTTATCGGTCAAAAGAGAATGACTTTCATTCACTCTGTTGTAGGTTCAGCAGTTTGTATCTCTGAACATCTCTTATCTTATCTCAACAATGCTATTGGATAGAGTATTTGGCCAACGTGTGGCCCGTGGAGCTGAAGAAAATTTAGTGTACATTTTATGCACATCTAAATATTTACATACTGCTAAGTTTGTATTTTTGAAAGTATTACATATTTGTGTTAATAAACGGTAAAAAAAATATTTTTCCAAGCAATGGAGGACAATTAATTCTACCTGCTGACATGACTAACTCAAAGCAGTCAAATTTCTACATAACGTCTTTCACTATTAAACAGATGAACAGACTACTTATATTATTAGTCCCTTTCTATCTCCGAAGGAAGAGGCTTTGCGAATTACTTACAACTAGCTTTCTTCAAAAACGGTAATATGACGACGCTACATTTGAAATGGACATGGATTAAAAAATATAAATACATCTTCTCTTTCAAATCTTGCCAGACCTTAGTATTTTCATTTAAAACTGTAGTTTAATGACAAAAAATTCAAATAAAAATACTAGGGTCATTTTTTCAGTTTCAATTGAATGAAACGTTGCGAAGTGACTTCTTTCTAGCGGAATTAAAAATTAACATACCTTATATATACACATAAATATACATAATACAGTCAACCCTCCTGCAGCACCGAGAAAGGGACAGCTACTGAAAAATAACAAAACATTTAATTTGCCTGCAGTACACGCTATAAAAAAAACCACTGTATGGCAGAAGGTGCTGTAGGAGGGTTGACAGAACTTAAAAAAATAATCTATAAAAAACAACTTACACTTTTTGGAATTGAGACTAGAAAATCATCTGAAACAAAAAAAAAACATGAATTTTGTTAATACAGTAAAACCCCCATTAACACTAAAGTCGGGACTGTGTTATTTGGAGTAGAGTAATTTGGGGAGTGAATGTCATATAAAATTAGGGATTTTTTTTTTCCCGCTAAAAATGCAGAACTAAGATTTCCCTTAGTTTTGCAAAAAAAAAATATGGACGAAATATTTAGTTACTAATTGCCTTGTAAATTCGACCGTTCAATTGGGGGATTTACGGTAAATATTTCAAGCCAGCGCGTAATTCGGAGTAGTGTAACTGGGGGTTCCGCTGTAATGCAAAGTACATTCAAAGCAGATACCTATACCCAATTGTATAATATTGCACTATTATATTTGCGTGTAATAAATATAACTATCATGTTTGCCAAATTCTTTGATAATTTATTATAATATTATCAAATAATTTATGAAGACCAAGTTTGATCAACAACCAACTGAGATAATATTAATATTTAATGATCAATTATTAGTTGGGTTTTCAAAATTCATGGAAGTCTGTTTCGTTTTATTCAATGAATAAATCATCTTTTTTAATGTGTTAGCGGTCAATTTTTGGTGGAAAGGCATTATATTTAAATAAATCATGATTCCTAGTATTATAGAGTAGATATTGCCCAATATCAGCGAAACCGATTATTTAAGTTGAAAGCGGTAAGTGATTCTAACAAACTTTTGAGAAAAATGACATCTGTGTTTTATAGTTTTAGTATTTAGAATTTATAAAAAGCGGTTGATGCGAAAATGACACCTTTCTCTGTAAACAAGCAGTTAGTAGTTGCATTGAATGCCTCTTTACTGAAAAAAGAAGATTTGCTGCTAAGAAATTCTTGCACTTTTAGCCGACATCCATTTTTTCACAAAGGTTTTTTAAATTAGTATTCTATTTATGATATTGCCATAAAAGAGAGCACCCTATATTCATAGCTTTCAAATTTATTTAGCAAATGGCATTCATAACTCAATTTCAGAAATTGTGTGTAACTGCCTTTTTCCTTGGAACGGCAATACATTATCCACCATAAAATTGCACTGCTAATTAAATAATAGCTGATATAAATAATACAATAAAGATGTTGGTATTTTTCGCAGACATTTTCCAAAATAGTCTGGGATCCCAAAGATTACCACATAAATACCATACTCTCTAATTAATATGTGTAAAACAAAAACTGAAGCTATTCAATATGACAAAACATATATTTACTTTCCTATTCTGTTCCTTGTGTATAGTAAATTCAACTGACTCAATCAATTAAGTGAAACTTTTGAACCTGACTCTTTGTTTTTGCATCAAGAACTTACAGTTAACAATAGTCAATTGATTAATAATTTTGTACGCCACGTGGTGTGCTGCTTCCTCGCGACAAACAACAGAGTTACTACCTTCTTCATTGGAAGGACAGTATAAGTAAACTGGCATACCTAACGCATTTTTTGATATAGTCAGCTTTAGAAAAGTACCCTAGATTTCAGACGAATATAACACAAACTGTATTAAAATTCAGACTGGAAAAATACACACCCAAATTTACATGCATTTATTATAAGTGACGACCAATCCATATTGTAGATCACGGGTCGTCAACCTGGTCCGAACCGCCCACTGGTGGGTGATAAAGGTTTCCGTAGTGGGCGGTGGGTGATTTTTGCTTTTATCCCAAAATCTTTCACAATCATGACAAAACAAAGAATTTACGTAAAAATCACTGAAAGAGAAGACCTTCACATAATAGTAGAATATGCACTCTTTCTTTTACAATAAAATTTTGGTTAAAAAACTTGTTTTTTCAAATCATGACTGGATTATAAAATAGCGATGTTGGTGGGCAGTGAGGAAATTTTAGCATGAAAAATAAGCAAAAGTGGGCGATAGGCATAAAAAGGTTGATGACCCCTGGTATAGATAATAGTTACTTACCGCGAATGTAGAAATATCCTGCTCTCGATGGGTCAGTGGTAGTGTCTACGAGATAAACGCAGGCGTCGTAAAACTTCCCCGTCTCGATATTGACACCGTATGTTCTTGAACGTTGACCCGATTCAGAGAAATTTATTTTTTCGTTTACTAAATAATTTCTTGAAGAAGAGTTCGAGTAAAACCTATAAAACACAAATCATCCGCTGTAATAGAAATACGACAAATGTTGTTAGATAATTACCGTAATATAACTGCATTTATTTTCTCTTGCGAATGAGACTAATACATGACATTACAACTGATGCTAATGCGTCGTGCATTTGACAAATATATCACAAGATAGTATTGGGTCTTTCAATAAGGACACTACCACTAGTAGCATGTCCACGGTGATATCGGTATTCATAACATCCAATTTAGGCAATAATAAGTAGCTTATCATCGGAGGGGAGCGCGGTGCAGTTGCGCAGAGCAATGGAGCAACAAGTATTTGGCCAGAGCACGGAAATTGGTTGTCCTCCACTGCTCCGATATATAGTAGTTTTTTTTTTCTCATTTTCAATGAATGAAAAATTCAATAAATGTATTTTTAACCCTGGTATCATTTGATACGAGAGCAATCGAGAGGGAAATCAATAGATAATATGCCTCCTATTAAAAGTATTCGGAGCGCGGAGCAAGTATTTAGGAGTCGGAGCGGAGCAACTCAAAAAAGTGTGTTGCTCCAGATCCCTGATCTGTAGCTCACCGTTGACGGCTATGGCAATGCCGGCTTAGTTTTGAAAGAATTTAGGACCGATGATTCCGACGGATCAAAATCCGCACCAAACATTGACTTTCTCGAGGTGCACTTTATTTCTTTGAGCGGCATTGCAACGCATGCCGGATACTCACTAGTATTTTATTAAAAGAAATGAATAAGTTTATTACCTCACGACAAAATGCATTGGCGTAAAGCATGAGTCATAGTTGTTAATGACATCCCAAGATATGGTAACATTTTTTTTATTTGATGACAAAACGGCCTTTACTTTTATGAGTGGAAGAGTAGAATTATCTTCACACAGGCAGATCCCTTTGATGCATTCTGAAAAAAAAACAGCTTAATTTGGTACAGATAAATTTAAGATCAAATTTTTGGCAAAAATATCTGTACGGATCAAAGTATTTCCGATGATTTCAGAACACTGCTTAAAAATAACAATTTATTTAATTTCTAAGAAATATTTAATTCAAAGTTGATAGACAATTTCGGCTTAGACGCTCAGAACTATGTTAAGACATACTAATTAATTAAAATGTGCACTGAGACCAATTATTTCATGTTTGACTAGAAAAATTATCAGTAAATGACGATTTACCAATGGGCAGACCGCTGAGCCCATTGCTTGCGGATTTTTTTATGAATTGCTCAACTTGAGATTCTAACTCTGTACAGAGTAAGATTTAATTTACACTGGAGAAAGAGGTAGACAATAGCAACAGTTTTCTAGACCTTACCGTAATAAGTGTGGAAATTAAAAATAGCTTCCAACCAACGCTTTGTGACACTCCCGATCACGCAAAGTTCCTCCATTCATAATGCATAACTTACAGCGTACAAATCCATCATACATAGATTAACCCTTTTAATGCCGGAAGATTTTGGCATGCATATGCAAAAATTGTCAAGCGTTTTTTATAGAAAAATTCGTCTTTTACAATTGACAAAAAAAGTATTGAAAAGCATTTTTTAGGAACTTGAAAAAAAATACGTGTATATTCTCTGTGATCTATAGAAATAATATTCAGAGATATTCTCTGCATTTCACAAAATGAAACCAACAATAAAAAATACATTTATTAAAAAAAACTTACTGTTGGCGAGGTAATGAAGACAATTTTTGAAAACAAGACACATTTGTCTGTGTAGAATAGATGTAGAATTACAAAAATAGAGACAGAAATGCGTAAATCGGTGAGTGAAGTACAACTTTACGCTACCTGCTATTGTTTGGCTTCGACTCCCTGGCATTGAAAAAAAAGGTCTCGCATTGGGATATTTGTCACAAAAAAAAATAGGAAACATCTTGATTCCATTCAAATAGACCCGACTAATGTAAAGAAAAAAATGTTCCTTTTGCTGTTAAATAACTCACATAATACAAATAAAAATTTAATAGGTACAAATTTGGTATCTGAAGCGCCGGGCCGGCGCATTTTTTCCATAGGTAGGGTGGGCCCATTTATCGGCCCACCGGCATTAAAAGGGTTAATAACTGTACATATGAATCAGCTTAAGTACATACTTTATTGAGATTTGAATTATTAAACTCATAGCGCTTTATAAAAGTTATACGATAACGGTGATAACCTTTTTTTAATATTGAAGCTCACACAGCTTCATAGTAAATATTGAAATTTAAAAAAAATGTGGTTTTACAAGTTAATTTATCACAAAGACTTAACTCAACTCAAAGCAGCTAATACCAATAGAATATTTTCAAACGTGTTCAGGTCAATATGACAAAACTCAAAAGAAGAGTTTGATGCGATCACCAGATATTTCCATAGGACCGGACCGCTTATGTTTACAACGCGGCCACAGTTCAATTATACGTGAGAACCACTGCTCATTTACCGTTACGTTATAGTAATACGTTATTTTCACTCGTAAAATTACAGACAAAATTTATTGCAATGTGTGTTGCTTATAAATGGAAAAGTCAAGGGTGTTGAACACTACGAAATTTTTGTCTCAGTATTATTGGTTGCAAAACGGGACGAATATTTCAATACCGGTATTACAAAATTGGTCAAAATGCCGGAATCATAGTTTTGGTTATACGGTACCTTACTTATACCTTTAATGCAAACTGAATGGTATTGAAAATTGTTCATTAAAATCGTGTATAGTGAATACTTACGTGGAACAGTAAATTGAATAGTTTTCTTTTTAATTTTTCGTTTTGGTTCGCTGTTTGACATAATTGTAATGTTCAATTTGTATTTCGGCGCAATACAATGGTCGTCGTGGTTATGTGTTATATATTGAGGTACCAGGGCCCACGATTCATTCTGGAAAAAAATACAATTATAAATAAGAAATGGAAATCAAAAAGTTCACCATTATTTACAGATACTATGATATTATCAATATGTTTCGACAAATAAAAAACAATTGCTGTGCACCACTTCCACAAATTATTTAAAATAAAACCACATTCTTTTACTTATTCCACATTCGATTTATTAAGATATCATTGCGAGCATTGTCAACAGATAAGAAGTACAAAAATACATATTTATTAATACAAAAGCTAAGCAAGACTTACAAAGGTATGACAAACAATTGGAAATACAAATATGCAAATAAGTATAATTAGACTATAATCAAAATGTTGAAGACTTCTTAGCAATTCAAGATGCAACATTAACATTCCAGCAAGTATTGTCAGTGAACACCTTAAAAGTGACGTCCCCATATATTTTGTTTAAACTAGACCCTGTTTTGATCATCACAAGTATTTTCAACTGATGAGATATTGAAACACATATGGTTATTTTATTTATATCAAATTGAAAAAGATTTGGCAATGTACAATCAAAAATTGCATGATAATAATTCTAATTCAAATATTCAAAAATTAAAAAGATGATTGAAATCGTACGAAAAACTGTGTTTTATTTAGTTAAATATAATGGATTTCTGCCAAGAATTTACAGTTAGGCAAATGTACCTTAAAAGTTGAATTAATTAATCGCCAGCTAAACAGACTCTACAAAAAACTTATCCGCTTAAAAAATTCTGAAAATATTTATGATTGTAATCGGCATTATTTTCGTAGTTGTTTTGAATTAAACTATGCGATTTAATTTGAAGAATATTTCCTTACCCCGGCGATGTAGGGTTTCTTGCACGGCTGATGATTTTCGCTTACAATCTCGATGGAAAAGTTGCAGGGTCGTTTTGCACCTGAAATAAATAATGTTTACATTTGTTTAAAGGAACAAACACAAGGCTACTAGGATCAAATATGATCCCGTTTAAGTTGTTGACTATCAATTATTGGTGGGAATTCATTATATTTTGAATTTTTTTTTGACATTCATCAGGTCATCAAATTAACTATTGATCGTTTGTGTGCGCAACTTAACAGATTTGGAGCGCAGTGTTGCTTAAGGACCTAAATTATGAAAGCTGTTTGGCGATGTCCGCTCCCAACTTGGAGCATATGGACTCCTCGCGGAGTTTACCTCAACATATATTTTTCTACGAGAACTGCTTGTTACTTAGTTGCTCAACCTCTCTTTTTCGAAGAGAGTAGAGGATGGAAAGGATACGAGGACTTGGACAGGACTAGTGGTTAGCTAATCACTCTCGCTATGCGTCGCTATTTGGGATAAGAAAGGTTTGGAATGGAAATTCAACAACACAAACACTGAAATCTGCTCGTACCGGGAATCGAACCCGGGCGGTCCGGCACGCAAGCGAACAACGTTGACCACAGCGCCACGGACCGGACACATGCATATATAAAAAATCAGTTCATTATACTGTGCATTATTTTATCGTCAAACTTTAAAGGCAAAACCTCAAATTCCAATGTCGCAGAATTGACTTAAAAAAATATCAAATTGTCGTGTGCGCAATATCGTCTCAATTCGAATCCCAAAATATTTAATTTGCCCGATGAAGGGTTAAAAACCTTTCAATCAAATAAATGAAAATCCCTTGATGAAAAATATAAATGGATTTTTGAAAATTTATGCTTGCATATTTGAATTCTTTAAATGTAACAGAGGAACGGGACAATTTTTCTTAAATCAATTCACCTTCAAGAAATATGTAAATAGTAGCCCAATGTCTATCGCAATGCTTTATATTATAATAGCAATTGAGATGTATGTACATATATATGTTTTCATCTAATATGAAAATAATCATGTTTTATCATATTGTGGAGAGTCTAAAAGCAAAAACCGATATGTATACTTTGCAATGTCAGTACTAAGCGATGTTTTTTAATATTTTTTCCATCGCTTTGTATTTCCAATAAAAAAACGATATACCTTTGTGTTGGCCAGTCAGCCGTCAATAAACGAAATGAATTTATTTGTTTTTGTTTGTGATTTCATGACATGCGATTTTTTTTAAATTCTTTTGCTTTTATCTGGTTTTGACAAATATTATATATACTTATATCATTACACACAATGCTTAATTTTAGATGTTCACCAAATTTTGTTTTATGATGTCTCATGTAACCTAATACATGAGCCTACTAAAAAAATATTGTGTGTGAGGACCAGACAAAAGCGCCCGAACATAAAACGCCCAGACATTACCGCGAAGCCAAATGCGCCCAGACATAAGCGCCCAAACAAAATACAATTTAGAAATGAACATTTTTTATTTTTCCTTAATCATACATGTTAGATACACAAATAAAAAAACCCAATAATGATTACAAAAAAAATAATTAAAATTTAACATTTTGTGCTAACATTCTTAAATATTCTAAATTAGGAATACTACCATACATCAAATTACACTGACTACCGTAAGTATATTAATCTATATCGAGATGCTATTCGAAAAATAAAAAAGGCACTTTTTATATATATTTTGTATTTATAGTGTGTGCTAATGTCTGGGTGCCATTTTGCGTATATCATATATTTTTTTAGCAAGAAGGTTGAAGAACATCGCTATATTGCAGAGGTGGCCAAAGCGTCGATCGCCCGTCTGATCTGTACAGATCTCTGGTGCCCGTCCCATGAAGCGTGCGAGACAAGTCGTGTGACAGAGACAGCACGTTAAAATCTCGAAGTTAGCCGATTATCGACGAAAATCTCTATCTTATACCCGGGTCAAACAAGGGTTGGCTATTAGATTATTTTAGAAGTTAAATTACTACTTTTAATGATGGTCGATCGCCGCCAATAATTTCAATAGAAAGTCGATCGCGGGCAAAAAAGTATGGCCACCCCTGTTTCATTGCATACATTTGAGAACTGATTTCAAAACCTAACAACTATGTTCCGAAAACGGGAACCTAAAATAATCTGAACAATGGACTGCAACAATTTTCAAAAATTGAGCACGGCTTTTTCATACAAAAGAATGTCTGGATCCTTGTAGTCCGTCTAACCTTACGAACTCCTTGAAAACGTTTCACGTTAAGAGGTTGTCTGGCAAAATTCCCACCTAACCCCACACCTTCACTGAAAAAGTAGTGTCGCAGCAATCTCACAAAAAAAATCTTTTTTTAAATATGCTATTGATTTATTTTACTCTAGTTTCTGATGAACATCAGGATCGTTTTCGCTCGTCACGAGCATTGCCAACTGTTGATAGTGCACTGATAACGATCCGGTTCTGATCTTTATCAGAATACATGTGGAGGTAGAACTAAAAAATGTTTTTTATTGATTTCAAATAATGCCTTTCCACCAAAAGCTCTTCTTTGTTTTCAAAAAATATGAACACCTTTTAATTATCTGCAACATTTCAGTACATGGGATTTAGTTAGTATCTGTTTGAAGTGCACTCGTTTCATATACACATTTTTTAAAATTTTATCTTGATTCTAAAGTTACGAGAAAAAAATGTTTTGCAATCAGAAAAATCTTGAAAAGTGATGTTGTTTTTTTATGTGATACTAGTATTGCTACCCGGCGTCGCTCGGACTAAGCGACCAATAATTATTTAATGTTATATCATTCGACATAATTATATCACAAAATCTAACATCCAAAATAGAGTTAAAATAAAATCACAAACTTTATTTAATTTGATGACAGCCCCATTCTCGCCCATTAAAATGTCCAAATTCAAGGAAACAATCTAATCTGCTGTCAAAGAAATGTCAAATAATACCTTCACGTAAATAATAAACATTATTATATTAATAAAAGCCGGGAAAAGTTCAGTAGAAGACTAATTTATTACATTTTGACTAAATGTCTTCGCCGATAAAAATTCAAACATATTTTCTTTCATATTCGTTTTTATGGCAACTTAATGACCAACAATGCAAAAGGGAATTACAGACTCACAGACATACATACGCCGTTTCGGTTTTATATATAAGATATGGAGCTTATTAATCAAAACATGTTTGAACAGACGAAAGTGGCTCAAGGAATTCTTCTTCCACTGCAGAACACAGTGTGTCGCAAATTTTATATGTAGATGAAAAAAGGGTTAAACGTTACTTTCTCTAGTACTATCACTGACTAAAAGCATTTCAATATAAAGTCATATTAATTAAGTTATTTTGTTTTAAGTATTGAAGCATTTCATTTTAACAAATATATCAATTACAATCGAGCGAAAATATTCCACAAAATCGTTGTAATATTTGGTAACTGAGTATTTTTGAAAAGTTTACATATTGGAATATTTTTGTTTTTTTTATGAAACCCTACATATAATTTAGATCTAGTTTATTATGAGATTTACAAATACTGGTTTTTATAATATAAAACCGTTAAGGCAAAAACTAAATGTATCAATTTTCGTCTAATTTTATTAACTTAAATTAATAAGAATCGTTGAAACATAACATACCAGATATCGAACTACATTAAACAAATTGCCTCATGGCGGCCGAAATATAAGCTGGAGAGGTAACCCCAGACAGGCCGGGAAGGGTGGAGCGACCGGGCGAAGCGAAACGGGGAACGCGTGTCGCGGGAACGGGCCGGGACGCCGACGGTGCGAGCCGAGCGACCTCTGTGTTTACACAGCCTTCCATGAAAGCCTCGGCGGTTTCCAAAAAGTTAGTGCCGTTTTCGCCGAAAGGGTGGCTTCGCTGGCATCCGTAACACGGGGCATGGGTATGGCGGGAGATTTTCATTCGGGAACGGGATAGTGCTTTTCTTGCCGCGCTTAAATTGATACCAATATAAAGAAGAGTCAAAAATGCTTGGGACAGCAAGAAAAATTATTTCTTACTTTGTGCTTCTGCTCTAATGAACGTAATTCGCGAAACACTGAGAAGCAATTTTGATTAACATCATTTTTATACGACGCAGCGGAATTCTTAAGCATTGTTTTTATTACTGTCTTTCTCAACTTGTATAATTATGAACAATGAACTTTATATCTACAGTCAACCCTCCTACAGAGCCGAGATAAGGATTTTTTAATGATTTTAATTATCAAAAGTAACGGGACGTACATGTATAATATTCCATATTTACGATTACTTATGATTTGCCTGACTGCAGCACACGTTATAAAAAAAAGCTGTTTATACCTGAGGGTGCTGGAGGACGGTTGACTATATTAATTTATTTATGATACCATCAGAAAACCAAATAGGCATGTTAAAAAACTGTGTTCTTCCATGGATACCAAAGTGAATAAAAAATAATGTTAAATGGCAAAGTCCTATAAAGTAACTATATTCGTAAAAAAAAATAAAGCACCCGATAGAACAATAATAAGCCTCTGCACTTCAAAATTAATCTCACCGATTTCGCTTGATCTATCGAGCATAATTTTAAAGAAAAAAGCACCAAATGTTAAAAAAATTATGCAATATGTAACATAACGTATCGAATAAAATTAGAAAATAGCTTCGTTTATTCCACGTACTGTCATATTTTATTTTTAAATGAATCCATCGAAAGTAATAAAGTATCATATTTATTATAATTTCTACGTAATTCATAATTCGACCTGACTTAATAATATATATAGAAAAATCTTCCCGAATTGATTCTGAAAAAACAAACAATTTCCAAGTCCGCTAAAAAACACGCGTAATTTTCACAATAATAAATGTTGAAACCGAATAATATTAACTATGGGCTTCTTGTACTGTTAAGTCAAAAATATTCTACAAATATTAAACAAAATAAAGTCAGTTTATTTAATTTATTTTCAACTGGTGTTTCGAACATTTACTTTCGCAACATAAATTTAGTAATATTTGACAATGTGCTGGCTATTTTTAATCTCTCGTTTATTTATTTATTGGCAAACATTGTATAATTTTCAAGGATGTCACGGTTATCAACTCGGCCCCGAAGAAGAAGAGAAACATGTTTCAATATTGAAATTGATCTTCGAGCTTCAAGAGAGTATGTCTTGTTTGAGTACCATCTATTATAAAATACTAGTATTCGAACCCGGCTTCGCTCGGACCAGTTTGGGGTTATATTCAGCTCGGCGCGTAAATTCAGACGGGCCAAGCTGAAACAAATTTTTTTCAATATTCAAAAGTCTAGATCAATTAAAATGGAATTAAAATGAACATTTCAGACTGGCATTGACATTTCACAGCCCCTTTCATATATTGACAGCCCCATTCTCGCCCATAAAAATGTTCAAATTCAAGGAAAAAATCTAATTTGCTGTCAAAGAAATGTCAAATAATACCTTCACGTAAATAATAAACATTATTATATTAATAAAAGCCGGGAAAAGTTCAGTAGAAGACTAATTTATTACTTTTTGACTAAATGTCTTCGCCGATAAAAAAATCAAACATATTTTCTTTCATATTCGTTTTTATGGCAACTTAATGACCAACAATGCAAAAGGGAATTACAGACCCACAGACATACAAACGCCGTTTCGGTTTTATATATGTACTACTCGATACTCGAGTAATTGGAGTCTCTACACACACATTGATAACGAAACAAATTTACCGTCGAAACTTTCGCGAGCGAAATCAATTCGTTTGTTTGAACTTGCAACAACAATGCAAAAGGGAATTACAGACATACATCCCCCGTTTCGGTTTTATATATAAGATTCTGAAATACTTTTTTCTTTATATTCTACTTCAAGCAAATTATCTGATCTGATATCGATGAAGTCTTCTCGAAGAAATTTTTGCGTACCCCAGGTTAGGAAGCACTGATCTATAGAACTAATTATTCAATTAGCAGTAATAATTATTTTAATGTTTTTCAAAAATATTTACCTTCAGCGAAGCTCCACGAAATATTTAGTCGCATTCTTTTTTCATCATTAAATATCGGTGTTGCGATGAGTTGGATGGGAACGGTATCTGCAGGCGTTGATTGGCATGGCATTTGACGTTTTGGTGACACGGTTGAATTTGATGGATCCGTCGATTCTTTGATTTTCCCATCAGATATAGAAGTATTACTCATCGGATGGTACAATTCTTGTCTATTGGGTATGAGAGGTACCTGAAAAATATAATATTACTATATTGTATATCAGTTTTTGATTGTTTGGAAAGTTTTGTTAATACCACAATCAGGTCAGCTAAATGTTAGCTTAACCTGCTAAAAATCCCAACGAATTGTTCAGCAAAAAAAAAGGATTGTCCTTATTTTATTACATCATAAAATCCTTAGCTCTTATCAACATAAAAAACAAAATCAAGAGTTAAGTCTGGTTAGGCTTATCGCGAGCATTTTCAACTGATAAAATGACTGATTTGCATCGGATTTAAATGCTAGCGCTAAGCAAAACTGGTCCTGATCTAAAGAAATTTAATGTGGAATAAGTGAAAAAAATGTCCGAATAATTTTTAATATAATGCCATTCCACAAGTATTGACTATCAAAGTAAGATTAACTCATCGTGTTCATTTGTTTTGGAATATCATTTTGTGATGGAAAGTGTGATAAGCAATTGTTTTAAATGGGTTGTAAAAGCATATAAATGAATTTAAAAAATGCCTTTAAAGCGTGTTAGAAAACTGCCACTGGGTTATAGTTTGCATGAATTCGCGGGGCCGAAAGATTGGCACTGTGGGATTAAAAGGGTTAGTCTTTTACTATGTGACGTTTGTGTTAAAAAAAGAGAAGCTTAGCACGCAGGTAATGAATCACTCGAACTTAGTTTTTATATATAATGGACTTTTTTCATGACCGTTCCAATCAAGAAGGCAGTAAGTGACCCTGAAAACAATTTCCAGAAAAATTACATGTGTTTTTTGAAGGTTTAATATTTTGATTTTCTACAAAGCGGTTGATGCGAAAATCAACTAAATTTTCGTAAACAATAGTTACATGTAGTTTGGGATTTTTCCTCATTACGGTAAGCAAGGAGAGGACGATAGAACCAAAACAAACAATAATTATTATACTAATATATGTAATAAATAATGACGTTATCATTTCATAATTATAAACTAAAGACATGATTTCAATTGGGAAGTGTTAAACCTATTCGAAATAATTTAAGCAAGTAGGGAGCAACTTGTTCTATTTAGTCCTCCTTGCCACCCGTAAAAATAAAAAATTCCAAACTCCATTTTTGTAATTTATCATTTTAAAATCAATATTTCTTTATTAGTTAGTCCGAAGATTAATCTGAAGAAGGCGAAACACGTGTCACAATTATTAACACAATACATCTAAACCTTTTTTGGTGCGGTAGATGTGTTCCGGGGAAAATCGCACAAAAAAGCTATGATTTAATATGCTATGAAACATAACATGCACAAAGACGCACGTGTCAAGGTCACAGTGTAATAAACAGGCGAAACACTGAATTTCGCACGTACATTATGTGGACAACGCACTGTCAATTACGTTATTACATCTGAGCATTTAAATAGTGCCAAAAATAAATTTTGAAAAATAACAAACACCGCATATCTTTGAAATCTGAATAATCACTGATTTTATGATACACTAAGGTTGTCAATAGTAAGCAAAATTTCTAGAAAACCTTTTTTGCCATTTGAAGATAATTACCTTCGTTGGACAATTTTAGTTCCGTATTCGGTGGCGGTTAAGAAACGGTGGTACATCTATATTAATTACAGTTTTTAGTTTTGATATTTTCCCTTACTTTGAAACCAGAAATAGCAAAAAAAAAAATAACACGCCTATTGTTAACTTCAATGAATTTCTAAATTTTAACGATGATTCTAGTCACTTTTAAGGTGTTCACTGTCAATACTTGGTGGAATGACATTATAATAAAAATTATAAAACATTTTTAGTACTTATTCGACATAAAATTTATTGGATCAGGACCGGTTTCGCACATAGCGAGCATTGTCAACTGATAATAAATACAACAAAACAGTGATATTTATACAAAGTTTTAGTAATAATAACAAGGCATGACAAACAATTGGTATTATGACTAAGCAAATAAATTGATGCAAAATGTAAGCAAAAATCAAAAATCGATTAGTATGAATAATCATTAGCGTAAAAACCAAAATAAATGCATTTAATAAATCTTAATGTCTACAATCCACGCAGAGTGCTCAATGCAACGAAAGTTCTGCGAAAGGAATTTAAAGGGGGCAATATCAATTCTTACAAATAAAAGCAAACAATATGAAACAGATATCAAAAAATTAAGATAATTCTGCTGGTTTAGTTAGTTAGTTTTCACAGTAAGAGTATATAAATATAGTTATACGACTAGGGAATTAAAGATAGAAGCAATTTTAATTATCTTCATCTGATAAACATAAAATACTTCAGTAGTACTCATTATATAAAACATACTTATTTGCCACAGGAAACGCCAAAAAAATAACCTGTTCTTTTATGATTCGGGAATTGGCGCGGCGTCTGGGGAAATTAATTTCATATTTTCCTTTGATGTTACGGCAATAATTTTATATCGAAAAAACATTTTTTTTTTTTTTTTAATAAACGATTTTCTCATTATATAATATATACGCTTTAAATAGTAACATATCATTAGCATAAATTGCTTAGTATTTATTTACGTTATAGAAAACTTGAGAGGATAGAAACGATCAGGAAAACACAACCCTTATCTTAAATTTTCTCGATGAGGATGATGTGAGCATGAAGTCGATTCTTATTATTATTATTTATTTTTTTAACGATGTCTGTTCTTAACTTGGAGCATATGGACTCCTCACGGAGTTTATCTCAACACATGTTTTTCTACGAGAACTGCTTGTTACTCAGTTGCTCAAACTCTCTTTTTCGAAGAGAGTAGGGATGGAAAGAGTACGAGGACTAGGACAGGAATAGTGATTAGCTAATCGCTGTCACTATGCGTCGCTCTTTTGGGATCGGAAAGGTGGGAAGGGAATTTCAACAACACAAACACCCATGCCTTTGAACAGATTTATCTACTGAAAAAATCCATTCGTACCGGGAATCGAGCCCGAGCGGTCCAGCACGCAAGTCAAAGCCCTTGCCACTGCGTCACGGACCGGACAAATTATACAGACCAATGAAATCTTTTTAATACCATTCAACGATAGTTTATTGACCCTAATTGTAAATTTATTTACACACATAGTACACATTGGTCTTGTGGAATTTGAAGAATTTGTTGTTTCGTAAATATCTCGGATCTTGTTGAAATTAAGAAAGAATTTAAATTTTAGAAGATAAACTTATCTCAACGAACCGTAGTAAGAAGAATTTGAGAAAAAGTTATTGATAAAAAAAATAATGAGCAATCACAATCAATACTCGAATGGTACTCGAAAGTAACGATCAAAGGGATACCACACAGTTATTAAGTGTACCTCTAAATTTTTAATTTATAAGGAGCTTCTTTCAATGGAATCTCTTAACATATTAGAAGCTGAGAACACGCCTAGCGTGTCCAATTGCATACTAAAAAACAGGTTCATCATTGAATGTGTTAAAGACCAAACAACAGAAGCAAATATATTTTAAAAAGTTGAAAATTGTTCAACAAAATATAATTTCGACGGGAAAATTGTTGAACCGTTAAAGAAAATTCGAGATAAAATTTTTGTCGTGAAGTAATCTGCCAATTTAACAATGCTATTAATTCAGACAAATTCGACCAACATAAAAAATTTTCACTACAAATTCAAACATACATTCTCATTCTATGACCATTCACAAGCAGTTTTAAAAATATCAACTACAAAATTTACAACTGTATTTTTAAAAATGTCAAATAAATGCACTTCAGACGTCCAAATATTTTAAGAGCAATAAATAAAATACGAACTGAAGTAAGAAATATAATTTTTGAATAAACATGGGAATGTTTCATGTATATAAATTAACATTTTTATGCAAAAAACATTTTTTATGTGCGCCACTTTTTTAAACCAATGTATCGCGTAAAAAACGATCGGGTGTATATGTATGACTATCATACTGGTTTTATGACATTCCTCTCACCGGTTGGTTATTATCTTCAACCAGTGTCGTATGGTTATACCAAATAAATCTTTAAATGAAGAAAAATAATACTTTCACGAGGTGTCAGTAATACGTAATGTAATACATTTTTCCTTTTTTTGTTGTTGAAAGATTAACTACTTCCCCGGCAAATTATTCTAGCAAAAATGTTCCAAAAATAGTCTATTTTTATTTTCTTTTAATTTGAAGCATATAAATATTATTTTAATAAATTTTCTTTTTTTTTTCTTAGAATATTATATGTACATATTATATATATAATACCATATCATGAAATAGTCTCATACAATATCAGAAATCGTGAAATTACATGAAACCCGTATTTGTGTGAACGCCGATAATCGAACGACGATTTTAAAATGCTCATATGGGCGCGCTTCGGGTATCACACGTATTTGCGTGAGCGCCAAAATTGGAATACTTTTTTTTACACGTATTCGTGTGAACGCCGGGGAAGCGGTTAAAAACTTATTTCCGATCAAAAAGGCTGTTTAAATACTACATTTTACAAATTAATTAAGGAACAGCGGGAATTCAAGAAGTTTTTCTGTGAGTGAATAAAGCATTTTTTTATTCTTCTTCTACATATATTTTGATAAAGATCACGATGACCTTAACCGGTCCTGATCTTTATCAAATTACGTCTAGAATTATTTAAAATGTTTTTTTATTTATTTTATACGTAAGCATATATATCACATTATACGTACTCCTTGCGATTTTAATATGAATGGGTGATAATGAATTATCTACAAAATAGTCGCAATATAAATATAAAAAATAGTGTCCATGTCCACTACTAAGCTAGAGCATATGGCCTCCTTATGGAGGTGTGTAGACTTCTCTTTAGTTCGATGATAGTAAGGATAGAAATGATAAGGCTAGGGCAGGACTAGTCGTAAGCTAGTCAAATTCGCTATGCGCCGCTTATAGGAACGAATCTATGAGAAGGAAATTTAAGAAAACGTAAACACCAATACCTTCGAACAGAATCGATAAATCGACTGGAACATGATCCTCAAACTGGGACTCCAACCCGTTTAGTCTTTTTCACAAGCCAACGACATTGATCACAACACCACGGACCCAGAAAAACTATGTATAGTTGTAGTCAATTATAACAGAATTCTCATATCTATTATTGGAAATGCAATCCAAAACAATGAATAAAATTGCATACCTTTATCTACATATGTAAGTGGAAATATTATAAACCACAGGTCGAAAAATATTCTATTTTTATGACCTAAAACAATAAATACCTTTTCTTTAAAAGCTCTGAAGAGATAATCGCAACTCAAAGGAGCAGTCAGTCGTTTGGAAGCGAGGCTGCCATTGACATGGCTTTTGAACAATTTACAGATGACTAAAATGAAAATGTTTTTAAATCTTCTCTTGATGTATTGTAAAGCTCTTAATAAAACTGAGATCATTCCAAAAACCTGTCAAAGACTTAAACATTAAGTAGCCCGTTAATCTAAATCACGGGTCGTCAAGCTGGTCCGTGCCGCTCACTAGTGGGCGATAAAGGCTTCCGTGTTGGGCGGAGGGTGATTTTTTTGTTTTACCCTAAGATCAATCAAAATCATGGCAAAACAAAAAAGTGGTCTGAAAATCACTGAAAGATGAGACCTTCATTTATTTTTAAGAAAATTGAGCCAGACAAAATATTTTGTCGCACAACATCACGCATTCAAGGTTCTCATGAATGATTGTATTTGATTTTAATGTTTTCTTCAATACATGTAAACGCACTATATTTTTGTTGCAATAAAATGTTAAAATAATTCCTAAATTTCTTTAAGATTTTTTTTCACCAATATACTGGATTGAAATATTGAAATATATTTTTAAGAAAAAAAGAAATATTTGGCATTAAAGCTTACGCCAATTCGCCAAATATTCTTAATTGTGAAAGTCATACGAGATTAACTCGATGATAAATAATGCATCATTTGTGCACAAAATCAACGATAAATAACATACACCCAGCCCAAGATCTCTTTTTTCAACTGAAAAAATCTGACCTTGCCGGGAATTGAACCCAGACCACCTGATCGCTAGGACAAAGCTCTTGCCACTAGACCACAGTTACCGACGAAATATAGCGATGTTGGTAGGCGGTAAGAAAATTTTACCATGAAAAAATAGCAAAAGTGCGCGGTAGGCATAAAAAGCTTGACGTCCCCTGATCTAAATGATAATTCTTACAAATACATTTTTTTTAAATAACTATACATATTAATTCTATTTGAAAATAAGACAGTTAGCTAAAGTCTTGCGATAGATAAATTTCGAAACTTAATTCATTATTTTAGGTGTTCAACTCGAAACCCAAAACTGATTTCCTAATTAACCAGAAACACTTTCTAATTCTTTTTACCCGTTGATATAACCGTATTACTTAAAAATTTGCAAATCAATGTTGACTTATATTTTTAGTCAAACTTTCTACACAAATTTTAGGCCTATCGTTTTCAGAAGATCTTGCTTCGCATCTCTATACAAAAAACTTATGAAAAATTAAGAGAAAAAAGAATTTAGATTTTTCCAGGTATTGTGTTACCATTCGCTACACGTGTTTCGCCACTTTCAGAGACATCTTCAGGTTTACTATCGCAAAGGTTGCTTAAGTAAATACTTAACCCTTTGCACTCCTCAATATATATTTTTTTTCCTTCCAGCAACTTCTCAATTGATTTGAGACATTGATTTATATTACAGAGTTACGTATTTATTCGCATGGTAAAACTAAATACCGAAAAATATACTTTTATGACATGTTACAAACATTAACTATAGTACACAATCCAATAAATACGGTGTTTGAAATGATGAATATTTAAAATTAATTTTAAAAAATCCGACCAAGTTTTGCAATATAGAGCATGACTTGACATAGGAGCTGCGCGCTACCTATAAGATGTCGAGCTAGACTCGACATAGGTGTTGCAGGGATTAAGCAACCTATGTGATAGTTTATGCGATAGATAGTTTTGTTATAATACAAAATCAGTGTAAAAAAATAGAAAAGCCGTCAGTACTTTTTTTTAAGCCGTGCTAATTCAAAACCGTGCAAAAAGTGAACCATATCAATGGCTTAAAGAGTAATGTTGTTAACTCCACTTTTGGCTGAAAATGACTTAATAATCTAGTTGTCTATCATGCAATGTGCAGGTCTATATAACCAAAACTTATTTAAGTGCATCGGAAAAACTTTTTATGAAAATTGATATCTCCATTGTCGTTCTAAAACCTACACTGCTAATTATCCAACTCCGCCATTTTGTATTGTCACCTGTCATTTATTCGTTGTTTTTCAGCGGTGGTACAAAAAAAATAGTTTTAAAGGGGATTTTTTGTTTATAACACAAAATTTAACATTCTCAAAATAAACAGTTTTTACCCTCTCCTGAACAATTGACAAAATCGGAGATAGCAAATTATCTCTTTAAGCCATCGATATGTATTGACTGTTTGTAGACGTTTACCAGCTTTTCATAAAACATTAAGTAGTGTATATTTGTATTATACTGTCTGCATATAAATGCATATGTGTTTATAATTCTTAGAAACAATGCCAACTTTGAAATCGCGAATACACTCTTTATTTAATAAAATATGAAAAAAAAACCTTATACTATTATTCCGTCATAGCTTCAGGCGGTGAAATGATGATGTTCCTTGTGTAACCTAAATACCCATTACATAAACAACAAAAAAATACATCCGGTGATAAGATATAGAGCCTGTGGAAAAATATCTGATTTTGAATGTTAAAATATATTTTCAGAATATGTAACAACAAACATTACTTTATTTTATGTTTTAATTAATAAATTACCAAAAATCAACAATGTTGATTTGTCCTTTCTATGTTATAATTATAAATCTAAAATGTAACATTGCGTGTATACCGAAATTATAATCTCATAATATTGTTTTAATATTTACATCATTCAATGTCAATATTATTAAACTATATTGTTGCTTGTAAAAAAATCCTCTTTTTTATATTTTAAGAGATGGAACTTTACAAGATGTATAAATATAAACGTTTTTTATACAAAAAAGTTTCCAATGACGAGCATGGTATGTTTTTATTAGCTTATTCAAAAATGTAAAACCGTCTATGTACTAGCAACAAATTATAAAAAGGATTTTAATAATCTACGGTTTTATATTAAAAAAAACATAAGAATTATAATATTCTTGATGCTACCATCTCCTTTAGGATACTTTTTTTACTGTCTCACAATGAGATCAACTGAAAGTTTTATACTAATTACAGAAATCCTGACTTTCAGTATATCAAAAATATTTTATGATCGTTTTTTATAAACATTTGAAAAAGTGATGTGCGTAAGGTTGGCGACCGCTGATGTAGATGACCTCACACGAAAAGATTTCTTTGTATGCGCAAATATTGTTTATACCGAACGACATTTCGAATAATCCATGAGAAGTTAAATCTTGTCTCATATTCAGGTTAATATGTTATTAGGCGCGCATGTTTTTCTTTTTATTTCTCTGCTTATTCGCCTCGACTGGTAGGGTTTCCATATAAACACTTTACGATAAATTATTCACTGACCATAATAATCCTATTCAACATATTTGTATATGTATACGCAAATTATCCTATTGAGACTTTGCTACACTCGTACAAATGTGTTGTTTACCTTCTAAGCAAATAATATTATTAAGCCCCGGCCCAAATCGGGTGAAACAGACCGGTATTCCTGACATATTTTTAAAGGAAAGCATTTTTCTTAAAGGCTTTCTTAAAGTACTTTAGCTACTCAATCAAATCAAATAATATTTTTTGTATGGCTAGCATCATCCGGACGTAACAGTTAATTGAGTTATTACAATAGATTAAATTTTACCACGATAAGTATTTTTAACCATCTCCGCTCCCAACTTGGAGCATTTGGACTCCTCACGGAGTTTATCTCAACATGTTTTTTTTCCACGAGAATTGCTCATTACTAAGTTGCTCAACCTCCTTTTTCGAAGAGATTATGGATGGAAAGGATGCGAGGACTAGGACTAGGGCAGGACTAGTGGTTAGCTAATCGCTGTCACTATGCGTCGCTCTTTTGGAATCGTAAAGGTGGGAAGCGTTTTTAAACAACAAAAACACCGATTGCCTCTGAACAGAATCGATTAATCGACTGAAAAATCTGTTCGTACCGGGAATCGAACACGGGTAGTCCGACACGGTAGCCAATGACGTTGACCATTTCACCACGGAATGGGCATATTAGCACGGTTAGCATACCGAGCCCAATACGATTTTAAGGTGTTCACTGTCAATACTTGGTGGAATGGCATTAAATTTGTTATGATCAGGACCGTTTTCTCTCATCGGGAGCATTATCAACTGAACTATTAGATTTTAAGATATACTAAGAATAATTACAATTTAAAGTGGACGACTAAGGTTACTCCAGTGAATGACATGATATTTTTCGAATGGCATTTTACGGTTTCATAAAGCGCAATGTGTCAATTTTCGCAGTATTCCGAAACGTACGTTTTTCCTTGCATGACAAATACCTTGCAAATATTAATTTCCTTTTGCTGCTATTAGAAACAAAATATTTTCAGTGATATTATTTCTCGGTAACTGTACTATCTTATGCTATTTAGAAGGGCAATTAGACCGCGTACAATCCGTCATGATTAAATATCTTTTTAAGCCGAAGAAATCAATAATTATTCGAAATGAATAGCGATTTTGAAATGATTGAGTATTTTCTATAACAGCAACCATGATTTTTTTTTTTAAATATTTACTAAACATTAGAGAATCACATGAAAAGATGGTACAGAAGATCAACGTGTTAGCATATTCTACGCTTTGTTTCTATATTAATACGAACCTACATATCATAAACAATATATCAACCTTTTGTAGTAATCACTTTTCCCATTAGGATAAAAGAAGTAATAACATTACACGCCATACTGAAAAAAGCAAATATGGTAAGACCGACCAATCTAGACCACACTGAGCCAATTGTGAATTAAATTTGACCATTACATTCAAATATCAGTCCTTTAATGCTTTGGTTATTTGTCTATCTTGATTAGTGTTTTACGGGGAGTAAACAAGAAAATTGGGTAGCGTTTTTTTTATCTTTAGCCGTCGAAAAAACTTCCATCTCTTCTCTATCACAGAAAAGAGGTTTGAGCATCTGAGTAACAAGCAGCATACGTTAAAAAAACTTTGGTTCTATCTGTTACACAACTTATCAATCATTTTTATCTAATTCATGATGACCGTAGCCAGGTGAACGAAACCACTCTCACACTGATTTATTTTATTAGTAGATAACAAAAGCGATAATCTCCGCTTTACCGAAATTCCAATTCCCTTTGACAAGTTCCCACTGTTCTTATCAACACATGTGGTTTACTAAATTACTATACGATCCCAAACAAACTACGTTCAAAGCTATTCTTCCTTATCCGTTTGTAAGTTGTTATTATCGTCATGATTTTAAACTGAATATATACAAAATATTCCAAACATCATAAAGATAAAGTAATTTTATTGTATAATTGTCTAACCGTTCGTTTCCTTCCAATAGCATAAACAAATACCTGACGCTTGTCTATAATCCTGGACTATCCTCCAGATAGCCCTCATTCTTCTTACAATTAGAAAATCATTTGACTCGACATCTCAAGTCAACACATCTCTCTGAAAGTAAAATCATATACGTTCCCATCATATATCAAATATTTGAAAGGAAGAGGACGTAACATATCGATCCATTTTTGGTAAATTATGGATATATGTTCACGGGACAGAATCCCAATCCTCTCGAGTAGGGACTCCAATTACTCGTCATCTCAACTACTCGACTATCGAGTAGTAAAATTGAAAAATACTCGAGTACTCGAGTATACTCGAGTAGTTTCAGATGTACCAAAATATATACTATTAATTCACATTTTTGGAAATAAATAGGGGATAAATAAATAAAAAAAGCTTATTTAATTTCATTGATACATTTAATTCATTTTACTAAACACATATTTTAAAAATAACAAAGAATTAAATGTTTCAAATTTAAGATTTGTTCTAATTTTAGTTTTAATTATTCCCGCAGTTGAAAAAACTCTCTCGGTAGCTGTGGACGTTGGTTTTATCGTTAGCAATGAATTGAATAGTGTATCTAATTTATATGTCCGCTGCTTAAAAGAATCTAACTTTTTAAAATCTTCGTTTAAATTTTGACTACAAGAATGTTTAATGAATTTAGTTTTCGGTTTATGAGATATCGATGAAATGGCATTTTTCAACTCTTGTTGAATAGGATCTTTATCTTTAAAATATACATATAATAGGGCATATAGAGAACTGAAAATTTGGCTATTTGTAAAAAAAATAGTTGAGCATGTGTAGAAAAAATAAAAAATAAATATTTTCCATGTCTTCTTTGTGTAATCAATCATAATTCGAAAGCCACGTCGATTTTACCACAGAAAAATACATTATTATTTAGGGGGAGATAGAAATATACAAACAGTAATGTGTGAGTAGCAACCACTGCATTTTAGCCGAGCGAAACAGTCGTAAAAATGTTATGAGTTAGACAGAGAGTGCAATACATACAATATTTGATTGAGTTTGTATATTTTTCGCAGTTTACATCGCGGTATAACAGCGGAAGTACACGTGCACATTGTTCTTACATGCTACAAACTTTTAAAAAGCTTATTCCGTTATCTAACTTTGCCAAGTTTTTAACTGTCATAACATTGTTTATTTGTGATTCGGAAAATTTTCACAATGGCCAGACAATATCTGACACAGGAAGAAATGAATAAAATTGCTGAAGAGTTTAGTGATAGTGATACTGATTCCGATAAAGATTTTGAGAACATTGCGGGTATTTCGGATGCCGAAGATATGGAGGATGATGAATGTTGTGGTCACCATATTTTTTAAGGAATACCACAAATTTTAATCATGATACGGCGCCATTGAAATGTGTTAAAAAATATTTTCATTGAATATGATGAAACTGCGTCAGTTAAATATAATTTCTTGGAATGTTCACAAATTCACAGAATGAATATAATCTAGTTAGTATTTTATTAAAGATCCCGATATTTTGTTATTTCTTATAATTAAAAATATGTTTCCATTAAGAGTTTGTGTTTTTATTGCAAATGTTCAAGCAAATTTGTGTGACAGATTTGTAATGTGTTTTTATGGTAATAAAATTGTTCATTCAGAGAACGAATTTACGCGGCTGTGCTTTTATTTTGACACACATGTCTCCATCCTCTTCCCTTCCGCCAGGCCCCCTCGCCCCTTTCGTTAGTGCCCCTCGTCGACCGTCAAACACAACACGCGACGATCACGCTTTGTAAAGTTTCAAACGTCTTCGAGGCACATTCTAGGTTTCTTACGCCTATGTATATATTTTTTGTAAATAAAATTTGGATAGAGATGTTTTAAAGCTAGGATCGAGTATTTACTCGAGTATTATTCAATATACCCGAGTATCGAGCACTTGAAAAATGGACGAGTATACTCGAGTATCGAGTACTCGATACTCGAATTGGAGTCTCTACTCTCGAGCTAAGCTCAAAAAATTTATACATACTGGGTTATAATTTTATGTTTTGACTTTACTCTTTGCATTCTTGTTGATTATTATAAAATTTGGATTCAAAATGATTAAATCTGAAGAATATTACTGATTATTGTATGAGTTCTGAAAGAAGAATTTGTTTTTTAATATTAGTCCATAGTAAAATTATTCTTTTTATTTTATACAAATAATAAACTTATGTGACTGTCTATCTGTATAATATTATTATTTGTGTAGTTTGTGGTTGCATTTTTGCTCCTGCAAATTAAAATATCTCGATTTCATACTTATTGCGAAGTATTCTTTAGGATCATATATTATAATAAATTTAAATATTTAAGATGAAACATTTCAAAAAACATCGTATGCCTTACATTCATTTCATTTAATGTGCTTATTTTTCATAAATCTTTACAAAAATTCTGTCCCGTGACCATATATCCATAATTTACCCAATTTTTCATGAAATTTTCATTCGCAAAAAAATATTAAAAGCAGGTTTTCGAACCGAGCGACTCATATTTAAAAATGTTATTTGCAAATAAAAATGTTTATCACAACATTAGATAACATTGATATAAGATAACAGTACTGTATAGATCCAATTGAAAGAAACGGATTCAGAATAGGAGAGCTCAGTAATACAGCATTTTTAACTTAAAACCATAATAATTTCATTATATCAAAGATAAAATAATACACAATAATTCTTGATAACCTTTATCTATGCTTTGTCAATAACTGCTTGAAGTTTGACCTCTTTAATACATCGTTGAATTTAGCAGATAAGACTAGAGACTCTAATTCGAGTATCGAGTATTCACTCGTCCATTTTCCAAGTACTCGATAATCGAGTAGTTTAAAAAATAATCGAGTTATACTCGTAATGTATAAATGAAGATTTATTTCCGAATTTTATTATTTTTAAGCTGTGGACAGAAAAACTAGATTGCACTATTTAATTCATTGATAACTTTTAAGCCAACGACCACACCAACAGAGAGAGTTTTTTCTACTGTGGAAATAAAAAAACAAAACTTTGAACCAAATTAAAATTTGAGACATTTAAGACTTTATCATTTTTGATATCATTCTTTCATAAATTGAAATAATTGTTTTAATCAAATAAAATAAGCTTATTTTATTTATTTATCATCTATATACACAAATTCTAACTAAAAAATATATTTTACTACTCGATACTCGATTAGTTGAGATTTCGAGTAATTGGAGTCTAAATTGGATAATTATCAGACATAATATCTGTATGATAATTATCACGAGAACTTATTAAAATTATACTGATAGCATATTCAGTTTGAAAATGACCTTCATTAATCCTACATATGTATTATTCATTAATCCGTGTAGACTTTAGATTTGATTCTAGCCGATTCATAAGTCATTTCAAGTAAGATTTGTATTGAAATCGTAAGTATTATTTAATGTAATGTTTTTTTTAACATTGTTCTCCCTAGTTGTAGAGCAAATGGATCCTTGGTGGAGTTAATCTCAATATTGGTTTTTTTTTGTATCGTTCTGTCCTAGTACAATCTAAGATTCTAAGAGCATGAATTTCTGTGATTTTTTCACTCCTCATATTATCTTTAAAACGGAGCTACTTGAAGACGATTGACTAAATTTAAGACTAAACTAGACTAAACTAGACCAGCCCAACTGAAACTACTTAGTGGGCTACATTAAATAATTCATGTTTCTGATGGGCCATATAAATATTTAAGCCTTAAATTACATTTTTTTGCATAACAAACCAACAGCTAAGAAATACAATTTAAATTGTTTTCATTTATTTTTATTTTTGATACTTTTTAATGTCGACTGATAATATTGACGTCGCGCATCGAAGTAGATTAGTTGAATTTTAATCAGACAACTTGTTTATACATTTCAATTCTACGATTTAAAACATGAAATATATGATGCGAAATGCAGCTATAATGTAAGTTGCTGATTGCCTTTATTTCTAATGTTTATTATTTTGATATTTCTAAGGAAAAAATTCCAAAGAGTCGTCATTAATTAGACATTTTTTGTATTTTACCAAAAAAAATGTATGGATACTTGAAAACGTAGAAAGGGCCACACAAAACCTTCAATTGAGCCACATTAGGCTTGCGAGCCAAAGTTTAGGCATGGCGGTACTAGAATATTTATATTCTTAGCCGCCATTCTTTAAGCTCATAACAAAGAGAGAATTGTGTACCAGCAATTGTTAAAAAGTTGAGATACTACATTCATCGGGGCCCGGTTCTATCCCCGGCAAGGTTAGATTTTTTCAATTGAAAAAAAAAAAAGATCTTAAAAAATTTTGTGCACAACTGATACATTATTTACCATCGAGTTAATCTCGTGTGACTTTCACAACTCAGAATATTTGGCGCATTGGCACAAGCTGTAATGCCAAATATTTTTTAATTATTAAAAAATCTATAAAAAAAAAAAATCTATAAGTATTGGAAGTTACTATAAAAAAATAATTCATTACTAAGAATACTACATACCTCTTGTGATCCGTAAATCGGAGCGGCGGTTCCATTTATTTTGGGAAAACAGCTGAATCCCCAACACAAAGTTAAAACAACACATAACACATAAAAATCACGATTCGACTCCTTTTTCTTTCTTCTTCCTGGGTGTTTATTTATGCCACTTATTTCTCGAAAAATAAATAATAATATTTTTACAAATATTACGACTCCGTGACACTTCATTTTCAACTACAAGTCACTATATACAAATCACTATTCGATCAAATAAAGATTGACATTTTTAATATTACAGTTCGTGTATTTTCATTTTTCGCTGCATATAACTGTTCGTGGGTAGCATCAGATTTTGGTGACCCTGTAAAAAAGAAAACAAATATGTTGATAAATCGAATAAAACAAAATAATACCACACAACAAGATGAATTGGAAAAAAATAGGATAAAATTACTTCAAAAGTATCAATTAGTATTTCTAAGAATAAAAATATTTGTATTTATCGAGAGTAGATCTTTTCGTAATATAAAAAAAATACTTGCCTTTCAATTACAATTTTACTAATTATATAAAAACGATCTATTCAATTTTCAGTTTTATATATGATAGGTATTTTATAAATACTTTTTATAGACTTTGTTTCAGAAAACAATCAGTTTCATTATCCCGATTTATTAGATTGTGATTATTTCAAATCATTATAAAAAGCTTCCTTGTTAAATGAGAATCAGTTATACATACATAATAGAGGTCTGCACGGGCTCGGGTTTGGTTGGCCCGGCCCGCGGGACGGGTCAGGACGGTAACGAAGGTTTGGATTCGGGCCCGGGCCGGGCTCGGACGCAAGCATTCAACAATATATAATGAAAATCGGGCTATTTCCGAATGAGCTTACCACTATCGTAAATCTAAATTTAATACTATAATAAACTTCACGTTCTCATATTAGTATTTTAGTATTTTTTAATGATGTCTGCTTTTGATGAGTTTGTACAATAGGCATAATGAATTTCATAATATGATCCTGACTTTAGTATTTCTTATATGGTTATTTCGATCGGTCGCAATTCGATTTGTTAGGTTGATTTTTTTAAATTTACCAGCAAGAAATGGGCTTCGAAAATATTAAGACAAAACTGAAGAGTGGAGAATATATTTCTTCAGTAAAAATCCATGGGAAAAGTGAAGTTTGGAAATCATTTATTGAAATCATAGAGATGGCTACAAACAACAAAAGTAGGATACGTTGAGTGTATAAAATGTAAATACATTTTCAGCTTTTCTAGTTCAAAAACAGGACCTTCTCACTTGAATCGTCATTCCTGTAAAACGAACAAAAACTAATTCTTATTAGGAAGAAATGTATTTCGCACAACTGCGAATTGGTGAGTTAATTTTTAATTTGTATTAGGAAAAAAAAATTTTTTCGGGCAAGGTTGGAAAATGTCGGGCTCGGGTCGGGTTCGGGTAAGATTTTTGGAAATGAGCCTCGGGCCCGGGCTGGGCCGGGTCGGTGGTCTTCGGGTTCGGGACGGGTGAAATTTTAAAATTTCGGCCCGTGCAGACCTCTAATACATACGGTGACTACACATTCATGTCTAAGACTCAATATTTCTTTGTTGCATTGATCTATTCTTGAGATTATTTAGTTTGTTAGTGCAATCATTCTGTAAGTTGAAATAATAAATAAATTATTCGCGCGCCGCTGGAGATCCAAGAAAATATGTTTTTCTTAGTCAAATAATTAAAAACGAAACAAATCAATTTAGTTTATAATATATCATAATTAGTCATTCGCGCGGTCAATTATGTTTGTGATAAATTGTCCACGCAGGTAATTTTAGACATAATCAGATTATCTACTAAGATGCTATAAATATACTTGCTGTGTACTTAAATATTATTTGACAGGTCCATAAAGGAGGTCGAACAACGTAATTTCTTCAGTAACTGTGATAAAATAAATGCTCATAACAATTTCACAAGAAAGTAAAATGATTTTGAAGCCTTTTTAAAATATAGAGAGCTATAGCTTAGTGATTAAGCTAAATTAAAATTTCAGATTATATGTCCGGTCTGTGGCGCAGTGGTCAACGTTGTTGGCTGGCTTGCTGGACCACCCGGGTTCGATTCCCGGTATGAGCAGTCGATAAATCTGTCCAAAGGCATCGGTGTATGTGTTGTTGAAAATTCCTTCCCACCTTTCCTATCCCAAAAAGCGACGCATATCGAGAGTGATTATCTAAAGACTAGTCCGAGTCCTCGTATACTTTCCATTCCCTACTCTCTTCGAAAAAGAGAGGTTGAGCAACTGAGTAACAGGCAGTTCTCGTATAAAAATATATGTTGAGATTAACTCCGTGAGGAGTCCATATATTCCAAGTTGGGAGCGGACATGGTTTAAAAAAGAAAACATAAGAATTATTGATGGAACCGTCTCTTTAACAATATTAAAATTAAACACTTCGAAATATAAAACTTTAAAGGTCAACTGAAAATCAAATACGGTTTTATACTAATTAAAGAATTACTGACTTTATCAAATTAATGGTCATCCAATTTGACCATGTGATTTTATATAGCAAGATTATATCTCAAGAGAGGTTGAGCAACTGAGTAACAAGCAGTTCTTGTAGAAAAACATATGTTGAGATAAACTCCGTGAGGAATCCATATGCTCCAAGTTGGGACCGGACATGGTTAAAAAAAATAGTTTGGTGATTAAGTTCAATTAAAATTTCAGCTATATTTATTTTCTGGTTAAAAGATGTCTCAACCACAAAAGAAAACGTATAAATTTGCTTATATAATTAAACTAACCTAAAAATCTGACTCAAGAATATTGAGTAACATACATTTTCTGAAGTATTATACAGTTAAGTATTTCATTATATTGTTGCGTTTTCAATTACATAATAAAATAGAATGAAACCAATATTGAAATTCATACACTACAATCTAACATCAAGTACATAATAAAACGCTGAAGTGCTTTGGGGCAGTAAGCTTTTCCTGAGTTAAAAAAATGTTTCCGGGAAACGACACACGTGTCGGATACTGGCCTACTGTGATTCTTCAAGGCCCTAGCTCACTGTGTGTAAACAGTAACGCTACATGTATTTAATAAATATTTTTTCGCAATCCGGAGTTGTGTTGAAGCCTCAGATCGTCTTCATGTGCTAATCAACTCGCATCGAGATAACAAGACCAATTAATACGACGTAGAAATATTACATATTATAGGCTTTTATTCGCATATAAAATAATATCGTGAGCTTATACGAATTGCTATCATGTACTAAGGTACATGTACCAGTAGCTGACCGTTTAAGAGAAAATTTCAACAAAAATAACGATTTAGGTTTAGCTTTGTACCGAATAAAGGCAAAGCAAGTATACTCATATTGGATCATATGTCTTAATTAATATTATGTAACAAAAATTACGAAAGGGTCTGTTGAAAAAAAGTTATTTGAAGTCATGTTTTTGTTTTAGTGGTTGACCATCTCACAAATTGAAAAATCTATTAGTTCACCATGTCTAAACAGGGGGCTTTAAAGTGAACTTTCCGTCAGAGTTGCCTCAGGGCTTTCTGTCACACCACTCTTGGTTGAATCAAGTAGCAATGGGTGGTTGAGGAATAAGGTACACTCCGTTTCTAGATTGATCACTTAAGAAATTTGAAATAATACACTTTCCTCACTAGGTGTTGTTTTCAAATGGCCACCCTGGCACTCCATTGGCCATATGGTGATGTGTTAGTGGCTCATTCCGACCACAGATGCCTTAAATTGTTTTAACTTTACAATTTAGAGCAATCTGCATTTCTTATTTTGGGCCATTTTATTCTCAAAAGGTCAACTTCTGGTACATTATACAGATAGAGACAGTCACATAAGTTTATTATTTGTTTAAAATAAAAAGAATAATTCTATTATAGGCTAATATTAAAAAAAAAATTCTTCTTTCAGAACTCATACAATAATCAGTAATATTCTTCAGATTTAATCATTTTGATTCCACATTTTATAGTAATCCACAAGAACTCAAAGAGTAAAGTCAAAACATAAAATTATAATAATAAAAATAATAATATTTTTTGAGCTTAGCTCGAGAGGATTGGGATTCTTTCCCGTGACCATATATCCATAATTTACCTATAATTACATATACTACATATCCTAAATATGTTATTCAATAAAAAACATTCAAACAAAAAAAACTTCTTTAAAATAAAAAAAAATTGTGAACATTTTTTATATTCTATTTTTTGAATGATGTACTTAACATTTTTTATGCCATTTATGTAGAGAATCTAAAACATTTGACGCATTGGATGTTTATATTTCGACGCCTCTTTTAGACAGGCGAAAAGACTCGTATACGAGTCATTCGTAACCAATGTGTTTTACGAAGAGAAATTCGAACAAGTTGTCATATGTGCATGATTTATATTGTATGTATATGCCTCATTTTATATCAAATCGTGAGCAGTGTGCTCATATCTACTCATCTCTTGTCTGCATACTTCTATCGTAAAATCATCAGTAAAGAACCTACTGTTGAAATGATCGGTTAAATATAAAATCCATATTCTCAACATAAACAACGAAAAATTTAAGAATAATATGGCAAAGGTAAAATTTTTTACAATTTTTGAACAGGATCTGTTAAAATAATGCTGGTCATGCCCCGGAGATGAATTCTCCCTTGTACACCCTGTTGCGCCCACCGCCAAGAATATTTTTGAAAACATCCATACCTCACTATTTACAGACAGACATTGCCATGATTTCCCTTACTAACTAACACATTTCTATTATATATATTCATTAAGTTTGTTCTCTTATCTAGATAATCTTTTACGTCAAGTTGGGATAATTAATTATATGTATTATAAAATCCTTTAAATAATGTGTATTTATTTTCATCTAACAAACTCATTAATTTACACAAACTACATCAATATCACTATAAAAACAAGCCTTCACGTTATTTTCATAATTAGTAGGTTTTAAAATCTTAAAATGAGGCATTATTTTCTTCCACCATTTCTTCAATGTCATAGATTTTAAATTTTATTTCTTTCGCTTAATACCTTGAGATATTTGACTGTCGTTATTTTAGCTCCGTGCTAATTGCTTTTGTCAAAGATAAAAATTACAAAGGAAGCATTTTCTCACAAAAAAAAATGTTTTTTCGTCACGTCTCTGGTGTAAGTAAAAGTAAAACAATATATATCTTGCGTTACTGCCGATATTATACGAAACCTCACACTCCTTAGTTTCGTTTGAATAAGAATTCTCGTCTTTGCATACATTCATTTGATCTCTTAATATCCATTCAGTCAAGCGGGAATCAAACAGATCTAATCGAAAGTCCTTTAAGATTCTTTAGTATTCATAAAAGAATCATTTATACGATTAAATTATTGCACAACGAACAAAAATGATTCGATATTAAATTACCACTGGATTCTCCGCGAGTCGTTTGTTTTCTACTTTGCTGGCTATTGACAAAGGAGTGTTATAAACGGAGAGCAAAGACGCGAACGATTGACTCTCGATCACAACACAGATAAATTCGATTGCAAACGATGGATGTATATTAAAAAATCATTTTAAAACTACTGTCCAGAAAATACAATCCCAGGATGCCGGGATTGCTTTTTTTAAATCATAATCGTGTTTTTTATCATGCTATTTCCATACATCATTACACAATGTTCTATTAAAATAACTCTTTTAAATGAAATTTATAAGTCGACAAATGTTATATTGATGAAAAGGTAGAGCTCATTAATGGGTAATGAGCTATGCTTTCTGTCGATTGAAATGACATTCACTTGGTAGAACTCCATTATAGTACGGTGAAAAATTTTCAATGTATTTTAGTACTACGAAAATTATTTAATATATAATTGATAGCTGATATAAAATAACTTTTTATTCCACGTGTTTTACCATTTTCAGATAAAAGACCGCAGTGTTTTGAACCTTATTGGCATAGACTGCTATAAAAAAAATGATTGATAATGCTTTGACGTATATTTATACATCTTTCTGAAAAAAAATTTATATAAAAATCCCTATTTTTCCTATAATTATTCATATTTAAGTCGCGCATGAAAACGACGACGTTTCCACTCCAACGGCTATGGCGGACTAACAATGGAGCCGGCGACTAACAAGCCAATAACCATGCACGAATTCACATTACCTTATCTCTCATCTTATCGCTTATCGCCTTTTATTGTTGCCAGATATGAAACACTCCGTCCATATTATCTATGACTCACTATGGTCACGTACTCTTATCGCTTATTAGACTGAAAAATTCCGACTTCTTATCTTTTTTAATCGATTACGGCGAAACTAGCCAATAAATATCATATTTTTTTTCTGCAAAAGGTGTAAAAAACTATGATTTAAGAATACAAAAAGTTTAGACATCGTATCACTAGTATTAAGATAGATATTTAAGGTAAAGTAGCTCTTGCGACAAAATCTATAGTGTTCGGGATGGCTTGGTTAAGTAATAAAGTATGTGTGATTCTAATAATCATGAGCAGTGGCGAGCAACTTGTTAAATTTAGTCCTCCTTGCTACCCGTAAAAATTTAATTTATTTCGAATGGGTTTAACCTTTCCCAATAGATGGCATGTCATTAGTTTACAATTTTGTAATGTTAACATCATTAGTAGTATAATTATTGTTTGTTTGTTTCTATCCTCCCCTCCTTACTACCCATTTTTTTCGTTTCATTTTAAAACATTCTTGCTTTATTATTAAGTCCGAAGATTAATCTGAAAGAGGCGAAGACGTGTTACAATTAGTATATTATTATTAATTAACTATAATTTTGTAATGTTAACGTCACTTCGGTCAGGCTGGATATACTAGTCCAGAACGGGAGGTTCAATATCTAAAATGTTGTTTATTTTGTGAGTAAATAAACATAATATGAGTTAAGGTAAATATGAGTTAAGGTAGATTTGTTTGAAAACGAAAATAAGCGAGGGGGGGCATGGAGCAGGTGTTTCACTTTGGGTACTCTAATACAACGTTTCAGACTGTATAAGAATGAAACTTTAAATTGGCACTCCATTTGATGATCCCGAATAATATATTTATATTAATGCAGTTACATACCATTATTGTATTGCTTTTGCAATCAAAAAAGGATATTTGATAAATGAATAAAAAAAAAATTGTAAATTGACCGAGAAGTCATCTTATATATAAAACCGAAACGGCGTATGTATGTATGTGGGTCTGTAATTCCCTTTTGCATTATTGTTGCAAGTTGCCATAAAAACGAATATAAAAGAAAATATGTTTGAATTTTTATCGGCGAAGACATTTAGTCAAAATGTAATAAATTAGTCTTCTACAGAACTTTTCCCGGCTTTTATTATTAATAATAATGTTTATTATTTATGTGAAGGTATTATTTGACATTTCTTTGACAGCAAATTAGAATTTTTCCTTGAATTTGGACATTTTAATGGGCGAGAATGGGGCGGGGCTGTCATCAAATTAAATAAAGTTTGTGATTTTATTTTAACTGTATTTTGGATGTTAGATTTTGTGATATAATTATGTCGAATGATATAACATTAAATAATTATTGGTCGCTTAGTCCGAGCGACGCCGGGTAGCAAGACTAGTAATTTATAAAATAAGTACTCGTCTAAACTCGGGCTGGTTCTAAGCCGTGGAATAAAAAATCATGAAATAATAATAAAATTTAATCGGCTGATAAATGCGCTGCCTGTTGATGTGGACATCTTCGGCAGTGAATTGTATTTTTAACAAAGCATCAAGCTTTGTTAAAAATAATTGTCTTCTTATGTAAATAATTTGTTTCTCTTCTGTTTCATATTTTTGTGTAATATTTTATGTATTTTGTCAAATGCATGGCGCATTGGCGCTTGCTGTAATGCCATGTATTTTATATAGTTTTTTTGCCAATAAATAAATGTTCACGATTCATCAAATATTATCTGGAAATTAAGGTTTGTTCATTTTCTTTCATGTCGGAGTTCTCATTGTTGCGCCGTACAAGACGAAATGAAAATTTTCCGCGTATATTTATTTTCCGCCACTAATAAACGTATGCACGCTAAAGATAAAGTCAAATTTGACTTTTGGCCGCATTGATAGGGTTGATATTTAATTGAATACACATAAATAGGAAAATTAGGGGAAAAAAGTGACGATATTAACCTTTTTTCAGTCGGAGTCGGAGTTGTATTTTTGGTCAATGTCGGAGTCGGAGTCGTGGTTTTGGTAAATGCTGTCGGAGTCGGACTTTTTTATACCGACTCCACAGCACTGGTAAATACATCATATTTTGACATTTATATGAGTCAATGTGGTATACTTATTTACAGTCTATCGTCAGTCCATATATTTAGTTGCAAGTAGAGAACTATCTGTACGTAAATATGTGCATCTGGTTGATGCTGGTCCGTCAAATATTTTTCCAATTTCCCACGGCCCGCGGATGTAAAAAGAATAAAGAACACTGCCCAAAACATTCCTTCCCGCTCATCCGGCCATAAAATCGTGTCGTAGCGTGAGCGATTAACTTAACGTCCTTGCCTTATCATTTCTATATATTATCATCAAACTAAAGAGAGGCTTAGCGACTGCGTAATAAACACTTTTCGTAGATAAAAAATATGGTATGTTTAGATACCTTTCGTTGAATAATACAATCAAGACAATGTCTGGTGTCATTTCTGTTTGCCGACATTGTAACTATTTTCTTCATTTAGCTTGCAACAAATACCTATTTCAACAGAGGTGAAATTAGTTTACAGTAATAAAGTCAGCGTAGAATTTATAGCATTGACAGTCTTATATAAATACAGTATATTGCATCGAAACAAGCTTCACAATGCTCTACAATCATTTGGAATCAACATTAGAGTCAAAAAAGTTATATTAAAAAACGTATATATAATTCTAGCAATGTCCCAATATCAATTTAAGAAAAAATTATCAAAAGCACCCAATAAAAATTCATTTCTAATGCGTAACAAATGAATCGGTTCTCAATCTGCAAACTATGTAGTAGATCCAACCCACAGATATGTCACTCTGAGATAAATCATTATTTGAGAGAAGATTGATTCAAAAAATTGTTGGGGTTTCATCTTAGAAATATAAAAAATTGAGGCATCAGAATATTTGCACATATTGAAAAAGTGCAAAAAATTTGAATCTACTATTTTACACAAAAAGGATCGGTAAAATATGAATATATGGTCACGGGCAGTGACGGCTGGTGACGGGGTGTTGGGGGTGCAATGGAAGATTCAACCATTTTTGCAAGAGTTCGTTCCTATTCATTGGATTTTAAAACACTTCTATAGCATGGACTTTCAATTCAGATGTTCGCAATACCAACTGTTTCTTTTCCGAAGTACGGAAAAATAGTTGAATCTTCCTTTTGCACCCCCCAGCACCCCGTCACCACCGTCACTGGTCACGGGACAGAATTTTTGTAAAGATTTATGAAAAATAAGCACATTAAATGAAATTGAATGTTAGGCTTACGATGTTTTTTGAAATGTTTCGTCTTTAATTTTTAAATTTATTACAATATATGATCCTAAAGAATACTTCGCAATAAGTATGAAATCGAGTTATTTTAATTTACAGGAGCAAAAATGCAACCACAAACTACACAAATAATAATATTATACAGATTGAGACAGTCACATAAGTTTATTATCTGTTTAAAATAAAAAGTATAATTTTATTATAGGCTTATATTAAAAAACAAATTCTTCTTCAGAACACATACATCAGTAATATTCTTCAGATTTAATCATTTTGAATCCAAATTTTATAATAATCCACAAAAACTCAAAGAGTTAAGTCAAAACATAAAATTATAAGCCAGTATGTATAAGTTTTTTGAGCTTAGCTCGAGAGGATTGGGATTCTGTCCCGTGACAATATATCCATATTTTACCAAAGTATCGATCTACATTTTAAATAGATCAAAAAAAATCCAAGTGCTTTGGATCTAGTCGTAATCTAGGAGTAATAATTATTTTTAGCAAATTAGATGTTATCACAATATCTCTTGACTGAAATGTAGCACATCTTAAATCTTTTTCTCAGAATATAGAGTACAATTTTCTCTACGGGTTGGTATAAAATAGATAAGTCAATTTTGGTCGTTTTGTAAGTTGGATCTCTTTTGCAGAAAGACGTTTATTTGTGGCAGGAAACGTCGATAACAAATCAATCTGCAATACTGTAAGTAACTTGAAAATAGTTTTCAAGTCATCAGAAAGACACAAAAGAAAATAAAGAATATCTCACGTTTTTTACAACCTGGATGAAGATTTTCCTCTTATTTGCATCATCCATCCTGGATGATGCAAATAAGTCGAATAAAAATTGCAAATATTTTTTTTAACAATTAGACTGAAATTATTGAAGCCTGTTGTAATTATTTTTAATACAACTATTTTCAGATTTGGCCCGTTTTCTTTAATTTTTCGAAATGTTCTGAGAAGTCTCTGTCAGTGTTTATTTAACATAACGTTTACCCTTCAACTTTAGTCGGCCTCGCGGATATCATTCATTACAGAGAGCACCCGTTCATGAAAACCGGAAGTTTCTTTCAGGCAGAAAATGTATTCCATGGTTCGGTTAAAATTTACTATCAAAAATTTTGATCCTCGACATATTTAAAAAGTCAAACCATTCTTTCTTCAGAATATTTTTTCGAGCGATACGCTTTCACAAGGCTAGAAACCGAGACAATAGATCAAAACAACGGGTACTTAACTTCAAACGGAGCTTGTAATTGTGCACATCCTACGAATAAAAGCTCAACGGGTATGATGAAAACTATATGTATTATATAAAAAGGTGACAAGATTAAAATTACACATGGTGAAATTGGTCATCAGAATAACACATTTTACAAATAAAATTTAAGTTTCATAGCTTAGTATTTCAATTGATTCATGAATCTATGTTTAGATGAAAAGACGTATCGGGAGATATTAGCTAACCACTAGTACTGCTCTTTCGGTATCATTTGATTCTTACTCTCTTCGAAAAAAAGAGATTGAGCAACTAAGTAACAATCTGTATTTGAGTAAAAACTTAAGCTGAGAGAAGCATGCTCCATATTTGATACCGTTTTAAAAAATTAAAACCTTTTTTTCTCTTTTTTATTATGAAGAAATTTTTTCAAACTGTTCATACCAATTTAAATTTCCATCTTATATTTTAAAGATATTTTTTATTAAAAACATTTTCAATCTCTAAAAGAATTTATTTTCGAAAAAAATTCGTTTTAGGGCAAGCTTTTGTTATTTTAAATGTACACCGAGGGGGCTTAAAAAATTACAGGAGAATGTGAAATAGCTGCAGTGTAATGAATGTATAATTTTGTTCCTTTTGTAATTTTTTCATGTAAAAATATTATAAACAGTTGAAATGCGTCCCGTAAATCAACGATTTTTCTTATATAAAATTGACTCTATTGTTTTAACCGTACATACTCCCAACGAGAACCATCTGGTCTCTTAATGAAGAAGTTGTTTAAGGAAAATTACTTATAAAATTGGAGTAAGTCATTCAACCTCTTTCAATTCTTGAAAGCTGAAACAAGTTTTAAAAAGGTATTCACTTTTAAGGTTCGTCAAGTCAAGTGTCAATTCTTGGTGGAGAGGCATTGTGTTTAGTGTGTTTGTGCTTATTCCACAATTTAATAATTTTTTCAGGACCGGTTTTATGAATAATATTGACATTAACATTTTATCACTTTTAATGTGTTCACTGTCAACACTTGGCGGAAAGGCAAAATATTTAAAAATAATAATAATAAGCGATTATTCTTCGAACATTATTCGTTGAAAATGCTCGCGGTTAGCAACACCGGTCCTTATCTAAAATGTTTTATTTTTATTTTATACTACCATTTTAAAGAAAGTCGCCATTTAATCTTGAAAATAATTAAATTTTTTCTAGAACTACATAAATCGTTTTATAAAATGTATCAAAAATATAAATAACGACAAGAATTTCAGTATTCTTCGCATAAAATAATATAAATACAGAATACCGAAAAAGTGTCATTGCTTCATAATATTTTGGGTCATTAGTAGGCTTACCATACGTCCCGGTTTAAGACTTTGGTACCGGCATCCCGGCCGGCTTGGAATTTTGTCCCGGTTTTTGTTTTGCGTAACGATCTGACACGTTTCAAAACTTTCAGTAGTTTCAGTACTTCCAAATTGATCTCAAATTTATTTGTATTAAATTTTGGTGCCACGACGAGGTTCAACTCGAAAAAATATTTTTTACCTCAAAAAACGAAAAATGAAATTACACCAAATTGAGTGTTCTGTCAAATGGATCCGATTATTCAAACATTTGCATGAGAAACGTATAGATGCACCGAAACTAGCTGAAATTATCACATATATTGTATGTCTGCCAAGAACGTCCACACCTTTGTAGCGTGTTTTCTCGATAATTAAACACATTTGGTCGGATGACCGAAGCCGCATGCTGAAGTCTACCGAGCATACTGTAAGTAAAACTTTTGCATACCATGCAGTGAATAAAGCGTGAAGTAAGACTGGTAAAATAAATAATATAATTTATACATCTGCTCTAAGTGAAAGATTTATAGATACTTAAAAAAAAAATATTTTGGGAGAATGTGTTTCTTATTTCGCAAGTCCCTCTCCCTCTTGTTCCGTTTTAGAGCTTAAAAATTATGGTAAGCTTATTTATTAGGTCATATGTAAAAAAGTTATGTTATTGTATTGAACAATTCTTTTTTTGATTCAATTGAATGCTGCCTTTAAGCAATACCGGTCCTGATATTACGAAATATATTTATATATCAGTAAAATATAGGTTATTTCTACATTTTAAACATCAGTTTCCATTGTATATATTTACATCTTGTAATGGTATAATAGCCAGGTGTTTATATTCATTTCCCTCATGTATTCTACTAAATCGCATAATCACTTAAAACCTAACTGAATTACGAATATTGAATTGGGGGTTTGGTAAACAAAAGGCGTTGATGTTATAATCTGATTTTAATTTACACAGCCACTCACAAGTTATGAGAGTGACTGCAGATTTTAATTTGATTACAAAAAATATAACAGAAAAGGGCCTGCTCGGTAGACATTTTTAATTTTCATTGAAATCATGATTGCGCCATTATATTATGTGCGGAATATTTCTTCATTCATCTTGAATATTTTTTCGATTTACAGGTAGTTTGGTCTTTATTAATACACTATGAATGTTATTGACGGCATCAACAAAGTAGCGATGGGGTCGACAAAGAGAAACATTTCTCTATAAATAACATACCTGACACATTTTTGGGGTAGTATTTTTATCTGCCGATAGAGCGCGTACTATTTATTCACCTTTTTCAATTTGATGTCACACGTGACTGGAAGAAAATAACTGTTTATTACATTGAATATTATTCAATTTATCTGCAAGACAAGATATAACATATCGACACCTTACTTTTAAAACGTTCTAACTGCTCAAGAGCAGAGCAGAACAGTGTCAAGACACTGTTTTGAGATATGAGCGTTTGAAGTTTCATTGATTAAAATTGACTAATAACAATAAGCAAGTAAAAATGTTTCAAATTACTTATTTTAAACATATTTTTTTCTAACTCTTGTTAAGAAATAATGATCTTAAAGATCTTATGATAAAAATAATGATGACAATCTTAGAACTTTATCAAATAAATTTAGTAGAAAAAGTGTCAGATGCAGTTCAACTCTGGAATTCTGCTAACTCAGTTATACAACCATAGATAGTTCTGAAATTCATATATATAATAGAATGCGGTAAATACAAGCTTTTCCGACTAAAAAGTCATTTTACGCAAAACGTAAATTAAACCTTTTCAAAGTAGGGTAACGATATGTATAAAAATACGCACGTATAAGTGCACACCATTTTGATAGATTCGTAGGGAACTTTTTGGAAGTACATTTAAATATACAATTTAAAATTTTTATATTAATTAAAAGGTAAAGCTCATTAGTGGGTAATGAGCTCTGCTTTTTTCGATTGAAATGTCATTCACTTGGTTGAACTCCATTATAGTACGGTGAAAAATTAGCAATGTATTTAAGTACTGAAAAAATTAGTTAATAAATAATTAATATAAAATTTAAAATAACTGATTATTCCACGTATTGCGTTACTATTCGTGACGCGTGTTCCGTCTCTTTCGAAGATTAAGCAACGTTTAAGATAGTATGAAAGTCTGAAGCTGCTTCTGAAAGAGTCGAAACACGTGTCAAAAGTAATCAAAGCTATTTTTAATTGTAGGTAAGTGTAAAATTTTCGAATTTTAAATAATCCTTGGTTGACTGTATTTAATTTTTGAAAGTACTATAAATTACATCGATGTTCAATATTTAATTTTCGATGAAAATAGAGGAATATAACTTCCGGTAGTTACAATGTTTTTTTGGTTAAATAAACATATTCATGTTCTTTTTTTATCAAAAAGAAATGCAGCAATGACATTATTATTGTCCCTATTCATGTTGTTAAAAACTACAGTACATATATCACAGAAGATTTTTTAAATTACTTTTCTCAATTTTGGACTCAATCAATCAATTTTAAAACACGTATTAAATACGACACTCGGCCACTCTCATTTTTTGTAGTAACGAAGTTGATAAATCGATTTGCTAATGATATGAAAAAAAATTAAAAAGCCACATCAAAATCATACCGCCTATATCACGAATTCTCAACCCATGGGTCGCGACCACGAAGGGTGTCGCGGCGGGTTTTCTATGGGTCACCAACTTTCATGCATCTTCGTTGTTTGTTTCAATTGCCTAATGAAAAATGTTATTTTGATATTTTCCTTCTTTTCTAGTTTAAATATGATGTGATGACTACATTATCTTCATCGACGTCATCGAAGGTGAAAAGATAAGATTCTCGAGGGTAAAATAAATATATATATTCACATAACAAGTGAACTAACAGTGTGTCGCCAATATCAATTTCTTGTTTGCACAGATGCCTCAAAACACGTAATATTGGATTCACAATGACCTGCAAACTATTTTTAAAACATAAATCAATGCGGTTTTGAGTTTTGATAGCGAATAATTGCATACAAAATTATCATATAGTGCAACGAAAAAAGGCCTTTCGAAACATTAACGTGCAGCTTTCTTCGTTGAATTAAATTATTGAAAAATGTAAGTCCAAGTACCGAGACTCGAACTTGGAGACGCTTCAATTGAAGAGGACCACTGCAACCACTCGGCTATAGACCCTGTATTTTTTTACCGACCAAATAATATTTTGCTCTTAACCTCATTCCTGCTGAGCCAAATTACAAATATTTCACCAACTAAGATGTCAAAAAGTAATTTATTAGTGTTAAATACACTCATGGAGGTTATCATAACAAATAATGCAAACCGATTTTAATAATATAAATCCTTTTAACATTGTTTACTCGATTTATTTTTGAATATCAATTTGCAACACATCGCAATCAAGCGTCCTAACGTATGAGACTCTAGCAGTCAATTATAATGAATATACCATTGATAGAGACGCATTTTGTGCATCTATTTTATGTCAATTAGCATTTTGCATTTTAGCGTTTTAGGGCATTAAAAATATTCAATTTTAGCGCTAATTTAGTTAATTTTGTAACTAAGAGTTTAATTTTAAATAATAACAAAAAAAATGAATTTTAATAAAATATATTTATGTACATAATTTAAAAACAAAAACAATGAAAAAATAAGAGAGCAAATCCAATAATGTTTTTGAGTTAAAATACATAAATTAAATACATGAATATGAAAATACAATACCAAATTTATTGAAACTCGGCATCAAGCATATTTCTAGAGATTTTTTTTTTAAAATAAACAATTATACTATATTTAATCAAAAAAACCTTTCAGCATCCACACATTGATTTTCGGGCTTCACAACCAAACTCTTTATTTAAGATTTTTTTTGCCATCTATACTGGAAATATTTCCCGCGTGAATTCAAATTTTGTATTATCTATTAACTCTAATGATGATAAAAAAATGCTGATATTCTTCTTAATTAATCAAATTAAAAATATATTTGTTTGCTATTTTAGCATCGGCTTACATTTTTTTTGAATTTCGTATCGATTCCTAATTGTATCATCAATTTTTCATTTATGGCAAGATGCACAAAATGACTTTTGCCTTTATTATTGGAACAGGTTGATTTTTCAAAATATCCGTTTTATTGTTTATCTTTATTCCAATCAATTCAGTACTAAAATGGTTTCACATAACTTCATAAATACACAAATCCCAAGAAAATAACATTTCGCAACCTTCTACGTATTATCGGGACGTCAAATTATCGGTATTTTCGCCTCAGCTTAAGTACGTTGTCATTATTTTATAAGGCCATGAATTTTGAATAATTTACCATAAACGGTCATTTGAATTGTTGCAAAAAGCTTCCGGTTCTCATTTCAAAATAAAATATTGATAAACTAGATAGAAAGTAAGAGGTAAAAAATCTGGTGTAGCGACATTACCGCGCTGCGACGTTTGCGCGTAGTACTTTACAGTAATTTTAACAGTTTAATAAAAAAAATCCATTTATTTTCAAAACTTTTAACACACATGAGAAAAAAACATAGAAAAAATAAAACCACAACAGCTGGAAAATTACTCTGAAAGAACATATAATAAATTTAAAAGAAAATGCAAACAATTAATTTATTTAAATAGTATTATCTGCTTTCAAATTCTTTAACTTCTAATCTTAAAAAATGATTTCATTTCGTTTCGTTTCATGTGTTTAATTTTCATAAATTTGCCTCTTACTGCACTCCGGATGCTATAAATATGAAATATTTAAAGCATCCTATGTATTTCAAAGACGACATATTTCTCCACATTATTCACATTATCAATTAATTTGTAATAAGATGCAGTTTTAGTAGAAAAGTAATGTTAGGAAAGTAAAGTTCTTTAAATGAGCAGTCAAAAATACAACATAATCTTATATTGCGTGCAGCGCGGAAACAAGGTCAAGGTGGTAAAAATCTACCTGTCAAAATTCTTGGTTATTATTGTGAATAAATCACAATATTAAAGTTATCAATCAATATTTAACTTAAATCTGACAGAAGATATAAACGAAAATCAATAAATCATTTAAAAAAACATGCATGTATGTACTTGTTAATAATTCGTGCATTTTTTTGGCCAACCCATTTTACACAAGTAACCTGCCTAATCACAATACATTACTAAATCGAGCTTGTTCATAATGTTTTTAAAAATATTAAAATACATATGTGGTAGCAATTTTTTTTAATTCGCACAGTACTTGGCTCACAATGATACACTCAGAAATATAAAACAGTGCAAGTAAGCTAAATATATATATTTTTAAATAATAATTATTTCAATGAACAAATTTTCGATTCATGGTTTTATACTTGGGAATATTAATGTTCTGAAAATAAAGAGATATAATATTATCACATCTCGCGTAGGTATGCTGGCCATATACTAAAAATTGCGAAGCTTAATAATAATAATAAAACCGTTTGTTTTAATCGAATTACGCATACAAAATTCGTCTTTGTTATTTTTAATATTTTTCATAAGGTTTGCGTCTATTTAAAATCACAATGTATATTGTATTACCCTTTCAATACTATTTAAAATAAAAAACGTTCCACATCCAATCCTCTTTTTGCATGTGGGATACTTTCCAAAGACTTCCGTGCAAAACAACGTGTAAACAAGATAAGGTGCCATTATTAACATGGTAGATAGGTTCCATTACTTACAATAAATTCAAAGTGCGAAATTCTTGAACTCAAAAATAAATCGTACTTATTGTTAAAATTTAGGGAACTAGTTTTCAATTAAAAGCTAAATTTAGCATACAGAAATATATTCATTCAATCTCGCTACTTGATAATAAACGTGCCTGTTACTAAAATACATCTTGGCAACCAAGTCAACCCACATAATAAATATATACCAATATAAAATTAATTTGATAAATTTTTTATATTGTATAACAAAGTTTACACGTGTTTTGCCTCTTTGAGAAACATCTTCAGAAATACTTAATCAAAATGAACTTCTTAGAATTTGATATGGCACTAGTGAGGATGTTGATACTCAGACATATTTGCCATTTTTTTTTTAAATAGCTCCATGGACTAATTCATGTCAACTATTGATAGCCGTCGCTAGAGTTAATACAAATAAGTGTCCATTTTTAATATGTTTACTGTCGATACTTGGTGGTAAGACATTATAGTAAAAATAATACAACATTTTTAGTACTTGATCACTTTTATGGTCACTTTTTCAATACTTTGAAGCTAGTATGGCTAAACTTACTGCCTTATTTAAGAAGTATATTTCTTACCAGTTGATAATGCTCGCTATGGGGGAAACCTGTCCTGATCTAATAAAATGAATGATTAATGTTTGTTTGTCTGTTCGTATTTTATGCGTTGCTATACCGTTCATCCGATCCCGATAACACTTTGTCAACTTATTGCTTGCACTTGCGCGAGGGTTATAGGCATGGTAAAATTAGCTTACAGTAGGTCTTTTATATAAAAATCAATGTTTTTTCATATTTTACGCGCTGCTTTACCGTTCATTTTGACAACTTGTTGTTACACTTGCGCAAAGGTTACAGGCATAGTTCAATTAACTTTTAGTAGGTGGCGCGTATCATAGACAATCGGCAAAAGATCGATACCGATCAATGTTAGTGAATTTAAATATTAAATATTGTGCATCCGAAAGCACTTCAATAAACACAAACACTTTCTTTTTTTTGAGTGGCATTGCAATGATTGCCGGGTACCGGCTATTAAATAATAAAAATGTTTTATTATTACTATTACATATAAATGTAGTCGATTATGGCAACATCACTGACGCGTCGTAGTGGCTTTTGAAAGCCCGTGGTTATGTCAAAAAAAACAAACATGTGTGTATATTCAATGATAATAATCAATCCGATAAGTAAATAAAAAAATGTAGTAGTAGCTGATTTCATAAATTATTATTATTACTTATTTGCCGTTGAAGTCTTTTTTTGGTTTTATTAAATATGTTCTACAAGTATGAGTAAATAATAATTTTGTTTATTCACCGGGCGAAAAGTATCAAAATTGTCTGCATGTAATATTTTGGACACGTGTTATAAATATTTATAATATACTAGTATTGCTACCCGGCGTCGCTCGGACTAAGCGACCGATAATTATTTAATGTTATATCATTCGACATAATTATATCACAAAATCTAACATCCAAAATAGAGTTGAAATAAAATCACAAAATTTATTTAATTTGATGACAGCCCTATTCTCGCCCATTAAAATGTCCAAATTCAAGGAAAAAATCTAATTTGCTGTCAAAGAACTGTCAAATAATACCTTCACGTAAATAATAAACATTTTTATTAATAATTAAAGCCGGGAAAAGTTCAGTAGAAGACTAATTTATTACATTTTGACTAAATGTCATCGCCGATAAAAATTCAAATATATTTTCTTTCATATTCGTTTTTACGGCAACTTAATGACCAACAATGCAAAAGGGAATTACAGACCCACAGACATACATACGCCGTTTCGGTTTTATATATGATTATTTCTTAATAAAAGTATGGTTAATTATAAAATAACCACAGCTCACACGTCAAAATGTAGCTATAATGTATACAGAGATATTTCCACAAAATTATAAAAATTTAATAAAAAAAATATATAATTGTTGCTTGTAATAAAACAATACACTTACCTGAATGAAACAAAATAATTATAAATATTCTCAATGATTGCAAAGTTAAATTTAAACACCCGGGTCGTTTTTTGAAAAAAACTTATGGAAAAGTAGGAAGCTCAAATTTGATATTGAAATTCCATCAAGAACCTTGAGCCTGTCCATAATTTTGTAGATGCTTACGTGACAAAGTATGGATAAATGCTGTTGTACTTTTCAAATCGTGTTTGTTCTTTAAAATATGTGTGTTAGTTTTCTTTACAATATGAAGAAAAAAAATGAAAATTGGTAAAGATTTCGAGGAATTATGTACGAATGAATAGAATTATGGAAGGTGGTGGATTTCTGTATTTCAAGTGCACAAGTGTCAATGTACAAAGTTGTTTTTAATCTTGTCGGTCACCAATTTTGATTAATAGATTCAATTTAAAAAAATGTTTTATTCAGTGTCTTTACTTTATAGAAAAGATGATAATACTTCGTATGATCTTGCAGTTCAAAGTGTATCTTACAATCGAGGATGTCTTTTCATCGCTATCAAAAATGAAAAACAAGATATTTTCCGTGAAAACTGGGAAAAAATTATTCAAAAAAACCGGTCACTAGGTAAGATGAATTTCATTCTCATTTTCTCCACGTTTCAGTTAAAATACTTTTCATCTATTTTCGTATACACGATAATTTACAAAATGATATGCGAGTTATAACTTTACCCGGATTTAAACTGGCGTACGTTGCCGACATCTTTTTGCGCGTTCAAATGACATCTGACTAATATTAATACGTATATGGGCGGTAGTGAATAATGAATGTTAAACACGAGCACCAAATGTCGGCTTGCAGAAAATGTCGCTCGGTTAGGCATCAGCCCGGGCGCAAAGTATTTCTGCCCTAATCAATAATCTCTATGGAAACGACATTGGAGGCTTTGATAAGAAGGGCAGGGTGTGTTATTTTACTTTTTCATGCTCTCTTACCAAAGATTATAAAAATATTATTAATTATAGCAGTGCGCGAGTTTTCGGAAGGCTCCCTAGCCACAACCCTCCGATGAAAAGTCGAAAGATAACGTTTAACCCTTCGGCGTCAAACGTAACATTTTATAAATATAATAAAACAACTTTTATTGCGTTGTTAATATAACAAAAAAACAGTCACTTCATGATGCAAATTTTTATCGTTTTCATTTTCCATCGCGTTGAGAAAAATCGGATTTGATCTTTATTAAATTATATGTTAAAGTTATTGAGGATTTTGACTGATACTGGTTAAATTGGACTGAACTTGGTTAAATTTTAATATCAAATTTGAATCGCTTGAATCTTGTACTTTTCCATGATATTTGTCGCTAACGATCCGAGTTGGACAGGCGACATATTCAGCCATTTCAAGTAAACGAATGAATTTGATCTTTCAAGTAGTATATCGTATGTATATCTTATATGTAAGAATAAAAGTAGATCATTAAGTTCAATTGTTATTATCGTAATCTGGATGAATTAGCGAAAGTTTTGATGTCAATGAGTTTCATGGAAATGCACAGAGTTGTAGAAAAAATGTGTTTTATTTATTTTAAACGATGCCTTTACTCAAAAAAGTGACAGCTGACTCTTTAAAGTAATACACATAATTATTACATATCGCACTATAAACTAGCCCAAATGTGTTTTCCATTCGATAAAAACAATTCATACTTGATTGAAATACAAAATTCTAATTATTGCTCGATATGAAAGATTTTAAAGTCTAATAAATAATATCAGATGAAGTTATTTTAAAGATGCTTACTTTTCAGCGACCAAATAAGAGGGTATATAAAGACGGATATAGCTTGAAATGAATGAGAAATTGGCTATTAATGTGGTACACTAAGAGGGAAATGTAACGAGACAACTGTATGCAATATACAACTGAACGATTTATTTCCAGAATAAAGAGTATTTTTTTTTTATTTTCATTTGATTTTTAAGCTATGCAAAACAGTTATTTAAATTAATAAATAAATAATTAAAATAAAATAAATCTTGGTGTTCATTTTTGAAAATATTAATATTCCAAAATAAATTTAAAGCCACGAAGACTTCAATAGAAATGTACCATGATTGACTATGACAGTAAAATTTAAAGTGTTTCAATGATTCGTAATAACTTATATATTGGACTAGCGAAGTATAAAATAATAATATTTGGTGAGTAAATAATATTATTAATGATCATAAAACATACGAACATTTAGAATACAGACATCGATCGCAACATCAAACAAGTTGGTCACCCCTGACAACGCAGTGGGTGGCTAGTTGTTTTTTTTTTTGATATTTGAGTCGTTCATGACTGTGAGATACCTGTGATTCGAATTCTATATTTTTATCCATGATGAGAAAAAAGATCAAAGCCGATTATACAATATTGGAAAAAATGCCTTATTAAAAATATGTTATTAATTTATATAAATGTAATACATAAATTCTGATAAAACCAGTGTAAATTGTGTCTTGGAAACAGAGTTGTCGAGAAATTCGCGGGATTATATCCATAAGATTTCGGCTTATCCAAGGCCAAAATGAGAATTCCACCATTCTTGAGAATGTTAAATTGTATGTTCGTGATAATTTTTTGATGAATCGTGAACATGGGTTGTGTGTTCTCCCAAGGGGTAGAACCAGTCTGCCAATGGTGATGCCACTAGGAAGAGCTTTAGCAATTTTAAACGGCATTGCTTCGGATGTCAACATATTTCATATTGACGTGAGTAAGTTCACTATGTTATATGAATAAAAATCGATTTTGTCGGAACTCACTAGGTTGCCTTATTTGAAAATTTCTAATGTGATTTTATTAATTTTTATTATATTAGCTGTTAAATATTAAACAGTAATTTATTCAAATGTATTGTTTTAAGGTTAATTGGAGCTACATATATACAAGAAAGTGATTTTAGTACGTATTCAAATATATTCGTTTACACTTCTATAATGACTCTTTGATACATAACTAGTAACTACATTTGTATCTAGTGGCATTCAAAAAAAAATTATGAATAATGTAATAATTTTTACATTATATGAATTATATATAATATTACTGAGATAAGTGTGTTTGAGCAAACAAATATTCAACATAGTTTTTAATAAAACAAGAATTTTCGTTAATGTTGCCAGAACGACAAGAATATGGAAGCTTCAAAACAATCGCACCCAAACACGAATCATTCCGAGTAAATTCAACACATTGGCTACATTTACCATTTCCGTATAAATTATTAATATTTGGTACTTAAAACCCCCAAAGTTGTTATAATTTAACCAAATATAATACAAGTTTGGTATTCTACTATAAATATTTGATTTATATTTGAGAAATATCATTGCTTATCTTCATACCAATGATCACTGTGGAATGGCATACAAATAAATGAAAAATAACACATTATTTTGTACTTACTCCACATTAGATTTATTAAGATCAGAACCGGTTTCGCTCATCGCGAGCGTTATCAGCTGAATTTTTTTTTAAATCCCGGTTTCGATGAAACGAACCATGATTAACCATGAACCAAGATCCATTTCCTTAGTGTACGGATTCAGTGCTAGCATACAGCGTCTAGACCAGCGATTCTCATGAACGGCCACCAGAGGAGGTGGCTGCTGCCACTGACAGCTGCATAGAAAATATTGAAATTAAAAATAAATGTGGTTTTACTAGTTAATTTGTCAACAAAGTCTGAACGTTATATATTTAGGGAGCAATTAATACCAGTAGTAAATTGATGAAAAATTTTAAGTCCATTTGACATACCTCAAACACAACAGAAACAAAACAAAAATTTGGTGTGGTCACAAAGATTTCATCGTTGTTGTAAACATTCAATAAAAAGCAGATCATAGAACCAGAGATAACAATTCTAACGGCATGTTATGTTATGTTTGTCGAGGTAATCTCAGAATTATAGGCACATAGGTAGATAATAATACAGATATGTATATTGTTCATAATATTTGTCTTGATTTATCTATCTATCAGTATGTTTGTAAGAAGTGCGCTTGCAGATACATGAAAAAAAGGGCGCCAGTTTTTTCTTAAAATATCAATCTTTTTTTTAAATTACACCACACCTCTTCACTCAAAAGTTACCATTTTAAATATTTGATTTATTCTTCCACGGAATAATTTTGAATGCAAAAATACGCGATATCTGACGGCTTATTATTATATTATTATTTCCTGAGAAACCCAAAATTATAATATTTGCAATAGCGTTATCATTTGACACAGCTTTAGCCATTGACAGTTATTGTAATTGAATATAAATACGCGATAAAAATATTAATATGCTAACGATAAAGCAGTGTTTTGCCAAATATCTATTTTCCAGCAGGGGTTAACGCGTAACCCCTTTACTAACAGGGCGGCCATTGCGTATTAATTAAAATATCTGATCGTTTGAATATTATTTGATGTAGGTAATATTACCACATCAAACCTTGTGTAGACCTTAAATTTTTGGTATCGTGAGGTCACGGAGAGAATTTTTCTCTTAGCTATCAAATTCGAAATAAAATGGCAATAAAATATCAATGCGTATAAATTCCTAACAATTTATTTTTAATCGAAGAGTTTTCATGCTTGTATTTCGCTTTCCTGTAAAATGTAAAGTTGACCTTCTTGATTCTTTGGGTATGTCGATTAAGTACATTTTAATCGGTAACAGTGACCCCTTTTTTTACTCACCATTCGTTACAGCTTCACGCTCTTCTTACAGGATTCATTTTTATTGAATATTTTTATTTATTTAAATATATGAAAATAAGGTTCATCATTTTGTAATATGGAGAGGATATTACGAGCATTTCAGCGTTATTTTTGTTTCATTTGTTGCCAGGAATATACGAAAAAAAAAATCTGAAGGCATTCATTCACTATAGTAATATGAAAAAAATGTGTATGGAATTCTATTAGCATATGACGACAACCAGCAAGGCCGACAGATCTTGCTGATTGCAGTATCGTTTTAAGCATTTTCGCCGTTTATTGACCATTTCTGACCAACATATGTTAGAAAAAGTTAGTTAAAGTTAATGATCTATATTTCTTAGCTATTTGTATTTTTTTTTTGAATATTTGTTACACAATAAGTTCGCACATTATTTATATCATCATTTCAATATTCAGTGCCATAAATAGAGCATTTTTATTTTTCTTGGTTACACATTTAAAACTGTTTTTTTTTCAGCCTGACGATTTGTTATATGACGTTTTTCCAACAAATAATGTACCGTAGAGGAATATAAGTATCCTTTGATATTGATATTGACATAAGTAATCTAAAGATTAACGCTCGGTAAAGTTCCCCTTTGTACAAATACGTGAAATTTATTAATATATATTGTACTATACTTCAACAAATTTAGATATGGTTTTCTATTGAACATTTAGCTACGAAATGTTATCATTAATGCAGCTGTAATGAAAAAAAACCAATCAAAATACTTATAAGTTGGGAAATTTATTAAATAACCTTTAACTCACCTGCAATTTGTAATTTTATATTTAATTATGACACAGGCATTCGAGGTGGCCCCACGTTGGGCACCAAATTGATGGAACAGTGACTCTATTTCAACCTTTGAAAGATTATGTTCCTGGAAACAAAAGACAGCAGTTATTGTACCGTTAATAATAGTCATTCATTTAACTTCAACACACACACGTCGACATACCACTACTGCGATACATTCGATGAAATGTTTTTTTTGATTGGTACACTTTTGCTTTCGCTCAAGGTATTTATATAATTTGACATTCATTTCACGTATAATTAATCTGAAAGAAATAATCCGGCTGGATTGTGAACATGAGCCTTTTCTCTTTTATTTAACGGAAGAAAAATAAAGCTGTTGTATTTTTATTATTGGGAAAATCACGCTTTTTTCTTTTACGAAAATAAATACTTCACACAAGACGTGCGACTAGTGTCAATAATTTGGCTTGTTTTCGCCAAATCTTTCAGTAATCATTATTAACATCTTAACCTCATCTTTGTTTAATAAGTGAATAAATGTCTAGCATCATGCTAAAAAAAATGCCATGAAACTCTCATAATTCCAAAAGAAGCAAACATGTTCCTTAATAATGTAAAAAAAATCACCAATTTCAGTGATTTCATCGTATTGACTTTATTTTCGAAAACAGTGTTTTGTTGAAATCAATACGGCCATTTTTAATGACGTAACTGATATCATTGACTTTTGAATTCTCTGGCGGCATTGATAAAAACAACATGTTTTTGGGATTGTTCCTCAATACGCTAGGATTTCAATGATGACTTAATCTAATAATACAAATGTATATACCAGATTAATTTTCACAATAAACAAATTAATTCCATCTCAAGATATCAATTTTCATTCTCATTCCCAGCTTGCAACAAGAATACGTTGAAAATAATAGTTTTGAGTAAAACTATATTGAATATTACTACAAAGTCAATCAAATAAAATCAAGAGATGAATTACTGAAATATTTTAACGCTAATACTAATCTAATCATAACATTGAATTTTAAGTTGAAAATAAAATATCAAATAAAAAGGTATCTGTGGACGTGTGTAGAGTTTCCAAAACCGGGCCAAAATTTTGATCCTGGAATTGTAAGTAGTTGATCACGAGATCCCGGGACTGGTCGCGGGATTGGGATATTTTTTAATGGTCACTTTTTCATTTTTATTAAATATTCGCCATTATAAATTGTTAATATCACTGTCTCGTTTACGAGTATTATATTTCGGCTGTTAATCCATTATTGAATAGCGAAAATATTATTTTTAAATATAGTGTGCGAGGGGTATCGGTCTTGTGCGAATGCGGTCTTATAACTCATTGAAATCAAAAACATTCCTGGTCAATTGTAGAATATTGTAGATTTGGCACTCATCAAAACATTATTTACTATAAATAAACTCTCGATTTATTACTTGATATTTTTGTCCTCTAATTTTTTTTCAATACAAGATTTTTTACATTCGATACTGTCATCAATGCATAACGCAGCCAATAATTTATTTTCTACGATCATCCGGCGTTTCAAAAATGGAAAGTGCAAGCACGAAACATAACGATTTTGTTAATAATAATACGTTTGTGCTTGATAAATAAATCAATCCCGAAAATTTCGGAATTAGGTTTTCTAATCCCGTGGCTCATTATGTATTGAAAATCTTCGGGTTCCCGGGATTGGAAACCCTAGTCGAGTGGTGAGATCTTAACATAGCGATAATTCGGGTCTGGTTTCCCATCAGTCCAATCCTGACAAGGTCAAGTCAATCAAGTTAAAATTTTAAATCTGATTGCGCAAAAAATCCTGATCAAATATTTTCTTATTAGCAGAAATTTTACTGTTTGTGTCCCACAATCACTTAAACAAGCTACATATATATTTCTAAGCGCTTCAAGCCGGCCGCACGAAATAAGCGTGTAAACGTGCTTTTCTTTATATTTATTTTATTAGTCACGGCAAAGTGTTTTGAATAGAACCAAATATTTGAAACACTTTCACATCTCGTGAAGTGTTTCAGATATTACAAACAATATTTACATTACATCGCTCAAAATAATAGCTTCGATATACGCTAACATTGTATCGCACACGAAATACTTTGCGGCATCTAAATGGTTAGCAAAATGTTCTTAAAAAATTATACTGAGAAATCGTTGTCACCGGAAATAGAAAAAATCTTACATGCCACTTCAATGTCCGGCTTCAGCAATATGGCTTTAAGGCATTTCTGTATAATATTATTTAATATCTATATATTGATTCAACGGTTTCCGGCATCCTTGAACATGGCTTGTCTCGTTGATATCCTGCTGTCAGAGGATTCTGCCAGGATGGCACAATCTTGCCCCAATCCACTGTACATACATGAACATCATAGTACCTGCATTATATGACAGCTCTGTGTAGATTTTTGGCGTAAGGACCACTTTAAGAATTAAAGTATTAGAATAAGCCATCCACAAAAACGTGGTAAATAAAGTAAACATCAATCTCTCGGCTAAAACTTGACTTAAATAAAGAAAAATCACAGTAAAAAATCTTTAATGAAAACTTGAGTTGATGTATACTTTGATATTTTTTGCCGTCTTTGTTTTTTATGTGAAATTTACACCGCGCTACATCGAAAAATTAAATCTAAAATAAATGATGTAGTATATGCACAATATGTACTTTTTCTATCCAAAAGAATATGTGTATAATGTATTACAAATAAGTGAAAAAATAGCAATGTATTTTAGTTCTACAAAAATTACATACTATCAAGAAGGCGTAAGCCGAAATAGCTATCAACTATATATTATATATTTTTTGGATTCACTTTATACTCGAGTATTTTTCAACATACTCGAGAAATACTCCTAATTTATAAAAGAAGACTTATTTCCAAAATTTATTTACTTATTTAAAAAAAATATATATAATGCTTAACCGAGTTTTACGCGTGGATTTTACTTGCAGTTAATATTTTTTTTTAAATGGTTTTACTGTTGACTATACTATGCAAGAATTTATTTTGTTACTTTCGCTTCGGGTCCTGCTGACTTATCTTACCGATGACAAGCTTTTGATGACAAGAGACAAAATAAAATATTGAAAAATAATCTTTTAATTTGCCGAGAAATTATCTAGTATTATATGCGCAAATTTCAATAAATAATATATATTTTGGTACACCTGAAACTACTCGAGTATTTTAGATGAGTAGTTGAAATGTAGCGTAATTAGTCTCAAATTGACAGTGAACACATTAAAAGTGATCATATATTGTACATATATTGACTTTACATATTATGCAGCAATATTGTTGTTTAAAAGTCGAAAGGGTAGGGTATTGTAAGATTATTCCAATATTGATTTACTCTCCACGCTATGAAAGAGTATATTTGTATGGATTATATTACTGACATCATTTAATTAATTTTAATTTGTGAGGTGTTTTATTTGCAATGCGCTCATGTGTCAACGCAAAACATTGCATATTCATTATCTAACAATTGAATATCCGACATTAAAGTATACTCACTATAATATATTAGTTTGAATCAATAGATATTAAAAATGAGGATAATATTCGATGGAATCGGCTTTAACTTTTACGGAAGTTCATTTTAATATAAGATTAAATTTTTTAAGATGAGCTGGCTTATAAACGTGTAATAACTTAATAAAAAAGTATGTTGTTTTTATTTATGAAAACACTTTTACAAATGATAATAATTTTGTATTTTTAACAATTATAACTTCAAACTTTAAAAAAAAAAGATCATTCACTGATAGATATTTGGACATATTTTTAAAACATCGTGGCTTGATTCTACGGTATTTTTTTTTAAAAAAAAACACAGTTTTACCGTTTATAATAATTTATGGTTAAAAAATAGGGGTGAGTAACTTATTTATTAAATTTAAATTTTGTAGGGAGTTGGACAAGAAATGAATAAAAGCATACCTCCTAGCAACGCCCCACTGTGTTGAATAAAATGAAATGAATCAGCAAGACGCCTCTGCAGTGCAACGTTAGGGGTTCAAATACACACATTACATTAAAATACTTACGCCTCATGGCATTAAATAGGCGGCATTGGCAAACGACTGAATCTAGACGACATAACATTTATCGTGGACGAGTCAATCGTTTACTTCTAAGAATATTCCCGAATCACAAGCTACCCCACTGCCTTTTAATAGAATTTGGAGACAGAAAACAAAATTACTTTGTGAGAATCCAACAAGTTTTGAACCACATTTTTACGTTTCGATAAAATAAAAGGAACTAATTTTTCTTTTACTCCTTCGTCTAGCGACCATTTTATTTGGTTTCATAACTATATCATTATTTATAAATAAAATTACCAGCGCTACAAATCGAATGAAAAAAACAGTTATAACGAAACGGAGAGAGCCATTGACTTGAAGATTTTCATTTTCCAACGATTTTTGCTTCCAAATTGGAGCATTTATACCAGGATCGTCCACTTTTTTTGTCTACTTTTCCTGATTTTTCATGGTAAAATTTCCTAACCGCCCACCAATATCGCCATATTTAAATCCAGTTTCTGGGTGAAAAACTTTTTGGAAGGAATTTAGGTGATTTGAAAAAACATGTTTTAAAACCAACATTTTACTGCAACCATAAACAGTGCGTAGACATATGTATATAGAAAAAAAAAAGTTTTGAGCCTGATCCTGTGAGACTGAATATTTTATATCTGGTTAAATTTTCAATGTGTTTAGTCCAAATGTGAAGTTATGCCGAAAAACAGAAATCGTGAAGCAAAATTTTGAGATAAAAGCAAAAATCGCCCACCACGGAAGCCTTTAACGCCCACTAGTGGGTGTTACGGACCAGGTTGACGACCCGTGATTTATTCAATACATATTTGTCGCTCAGTCGTTATTTTTTCGGAGAAAGTATAGATGTGTCGCTTTTGATACGTTCTATTTCCATGAATTTTTATCGCGGATCCATATTTTGATTGAAAATCAATTAATTCTAAAATTGTCCGTTCACAAATGAAACCATGGAATTCGCAAGCGAATATTGACCTAACGTTGAACACTTTTATACGGGACTTTTCTTAGAATTTCACACTTCGGTTAATGGGAGTAAAAATACTGCACCCGGCTTATTGGATTGTTCCTTTGATCATTTAGAACAAGGGTGGCCAACGCGGGGCCTGCGGGCCACGTGTGGCCCGCGAGTGTCTAACTGTGGCCCGCGGAGCATATGCAAACATTTTTTTCTTTTAGTGTACATAAAACCATTTTTTTATAAAAGTAAATTTCTCAAAAATAAGCCTGTATCGTCAAACTATGACTAGGCGTGTCGACGACATTAGAAACCATATTGAAGATAATTGGAGAAGATAATCCAAGTTCATATTTTCATCAGGACTCTCGAACCATCTTATTATCACCTCAATCAATGATAATGGACCTAAACGATTAAAAACGCATTTTTGTTATAAAATCATGTATCGATCGTCAAACATGATCCTTCTTTCTCTAGGCCGCTCCTGCCTCGGCAGGCAGGAGGCCAATTTAATCATTTAGGCCTGTTGTCCTTTTAATTGTACTTGCAATTGTATATCTGTGTTTTTTGTAACCGAATATTGAAGATAGATTTGGCCAAGAAAACCGATAAATCCAAGTTCATCCTGTTATTCCGTTCGTACGTCTTAGAATGACGCTGTCTGACGCAGTCAATTGGGAAGAAACCCTGGTCGTCTCAATATGTTATGTTCTAGCACCCAATGGCGATTTTTATCAGGGGTGTTGATGATTATCTGAAAAAAATAGAAGAATTAGCGGCACTGTATCCACTTAAGGACACAACCTGTTCAAGAGCTTTTACAGAACACGAATCGCTGATGAGCATTTGGAAAACTGTTTGTGTGTAGCAACAACATCAATAGTTATGAACATTAATGAACTTAGTTCTGACAAACAAAATCAGACGACTCACTAAAATTTATTATATTTTGATAAATTTTTTTATTGCGTAACTCTAATATAATAAATATGTTTGACTCTCATTTTTGTAATATCTTCTTAAAAAACCTATATATTTCCTGTTTGCTATCAATAAAAAAAAATATTTTGTTGTGTGGCCCGGTAGGAAATCTCATTTCTAAAATTTGGCCCGGCTGCTGAAAAGGTTGGCCACCCATGATTTAGAACGATTGACACCTCGATAGAATATTTTTTTAACATTTGATGAATTCTCAAACGTCATTTACCTGCCAGCATGCAAATATTCGTTTACTTGGCTGGGACTAAATTTAGCTCAACATAAAGTAAATTCAAATGTAAATATTTATGTTCACTGAAAATACACTCTAAAACTACAGTTTACGTTATTCGTATTCTTGGCAGATAAAAATCTCTTGTTTGCACATATATAAATTGTGTGTAGAAATTAATTTCGACGGATTATCTTGTAAAATACATTTTTAAGTATCAACTTTCTTCAGAAGAAATATGTAAGTTACCAAATACATACATTATATTTCAACAAAAAAATCCATTATTATAAATTATTGTGATAAATTTGGGCATCGGATAAAATTCATTTTCATGAGAGCCAAAATACAGGAATACAGGAGAAATATCCTCGTATCCAGTTTATCTATCGATCTATGTCTCTTTGTTACATAACGTAACATATTATTTTGTATCTAGTGACATTCATAAGTCAAAAATCGAGACACTTCTGTCTTGGAAACCACTGCGTTATACTGATTTAAAGAAAAATAACATCATACTTTTCACTTTTAAGGTGTTCACTGGTATGACACATTTTTGGTACGTATATTTTTTTATTAATAACGATTTTTTGTTTTATTTCTAATCAGTTGAAAATGCTAGCGACGAGCGAAACCCTTCTTGGTCCTAATAAATTTAACATAGAATAAATAAAAAAAAATGTTATTATTTTTTAATATCATGCTTTTTCGGGATATTGCATAAACAATGGAACACAATTCGATTATATAATAATAGTTTACTCGGTAAAAGTCGATTATGATAATATCAAAAATAATATAAAATGACATTTGTAGAAATAAAATATTTTTTCACCTTTTTATGTTGTGAAACCACTCGACATCTCAACTACTCGAGTATCGAGTAGCAAAATTTAAAAATACTCGAGTACTTATACTCAGTTACAGATGTACCATTTTTTTTTTTAATACCATGTTTTTTTGGTGATTGTTAATCCGTTGCTCAACCTCTCTTTTTCGAAGAAAGGGGGAATGGAAAGGATACGAAGACTAGGATAGGACTAGTGGTTAGCTAATCGCTGTCACTAAGGTGGGAAGGTATTTTAAGCAACACATACACCCATTGCCTCAGCAAAAACGATTTGTCTCGCACCTACAATCGATCCCGAGCTAGATATATATTTATTATTCTATAGCTAAATATATATTAATAATTGAAATGTATGTATATAAAAAAATAAAGAAGGTTATTAAATTGCATTAATACATTTATTTCAATTTATAAAACATATATTTCAAAAATAATAGAGGGTTAAACATCTCAAATTTTAAATTGGTTCGGACGTTTGTTTTTATAATTCCCACGGAAGAAACAACTCTCAGTTGAACGTCGGTTTTTTCAATGAATTAAAATAAGGCATCTGGTATTTTAGTCTAGTGTTTAAATGACCATTTTTTTTTATTTTTGCCTACAATATTTTTTCAGGGATTAAGATTTTGGTTTATGACTGATACTTAATGACTTTAACAAAATAAAAGGCGAAACGAAAGATTTTTTTCAATATTTTATTTTGTGTCGTATCATAAATCTGTTATTCTTAAGATAAGTTGGGTAAGGAATATATCAGCAGTTATAAAAGAAATTTTCGCATAGCATACATAGTCAACGGCAAAACCATTTAAAAATATATATTACCTGACAGTAAAATTCACGCGTAAGACTCCAATATTTTTTTTCAAATAAGTAAATAAAATATTGGAAATAAATCTTCATTTATAAATTACGAGTTACTGATATTTTTCTAAATACTCGAAAATCGAGTATAAAAAATGGACAGTATACTCGAATATCGAGTACTCGATACTCGAATTGGAGTCTCTAGTTGTGAGTGATATGTTGGAATTAATTTATGTTCTGAAAACTTTTGCCAACTCGAGTTCGCTGATTTGCAGTATAACCAGTTTATATTTCACATACATATAATGTCTGTCAGCGACTTAACATAAGAATGCTAAAAATACACCCTTACTTCCATACCATTAAATGTATATTTAGTTGAGTTTAGTAATTTCAATTCGTATACAACTGAATAATAGATATTATAACCATACACTTGGCGTTGATAAACATAATATCAAAGCTCATATCAGTGAAATTAATTTGCAATGAAGTGAGACATAATGACCGCGTTATAGTAGACTTGAGGTTAAAATTTGAGGTTAGGTTGTTTTTAGTGTATTTTTTAAATTGGACTAAATCATTTTTAATTTATTTCAAATGAATTGAAAAACAGCTACATACTGAAAAATATTCTTTCAATGCAGATATGTGCGTATAATATTACATATTATCGAAGCATCTTATTTGATCTTGATGATTGGCGTTTTTTATAACACGGTGCTCTAAGGGAGACGTTATTGATGGTTAACTATATTGAGCTTCAATTAATTTTAACGTAAAATTCGGATTAACCATTTTACAATTTTAATCGTTTAAACAGAATTGCCTGAGTAGCCATATCGGCTGCTTTCAATTTATTGACACGGTAGAACTCCATTATAATACGGAAAGAAAAATAACAATGTTTAATTCTACATATGGTTTTTTAACTATTTGTTGATTGACGCCTTCGTCAGTAGTTCTGACGAAGGCGTAAGCTTTATGTAGAATTGTTATTTTTCCCGTTTTACAATTTGTTCAAATAAACGTTGGAGTCGTCAAAAATCAAAATTCTCATTCTTGTTTGTGTACGAAATATTTTTAATTTTATATTCATTGTTTTATTTTGAGCGGTTTATTACAATTTCGGGTCTGTAGCCGGGTAATATATGGTTTTTCGCTCTTAAAACTGAATCGTTCGAACATGCTTAGGCCTGAAACTTTGGGATCTTACAACGTTTATAATTTTATATTATTAAGGGTGATTTAAAAGTTTTTTTTGCTTTTTTTTTAACTTCTTGGAGATTTTTAAACTACCACTTATATCTGGAAAATTAACATTCATTATCAGTTTAGATAAATAAAACTCTTTATTTTGTACTTTTTCGTTAGTGGTATTAGAATGATCTGGACCAGTGGCTCTCACGGAAAATTGCACCGTGGCCGCATCATTAACCTAAACGGTCATAAGGAAATTTCTGGTATAAATATACCTAAAAATGTTTGTAAAATTACTATTGGTATTAATTGCGTCTGAAATACTTAATTTTCAGAGTCTTTGTTGCCAAAATATCGTGTAAAATCACATTTTTGTGAAATCAATATTTTCTACGAAGCTGTTAGTGGCCGCAGCCAAGTCCTCTGGTGGCCGCACATGAGAACCACTGATCTGGACCGATTTCGCTTATCACCTGTACGATACCTTCCCACCGAGAATTGACAGTTACTACCGTTTAGCGGAAAAGCTATTAAAACAATGAGAACATTTATAAATAATTTAACTCTACATAATATACCATGTGCTTAAGACATTTTATATTTTTTTGGAATGGTTTTAGTTCTAGCAAATTACAATCACATTTTTATGGTAGATTGACCGAAAATTTTGCAATATTCAATATAATACTAGAGGTGTATTTACATGTATTAATTATTACTATAAGTTTTTTTCTAAATAGTCTTTACAAATACAGTAAAAGATGTTTAATATTAACGGAAAAATACGGTTAACACAGTTCTGTCAAAATTCTTCTTAATTACATCAGTATGTATACTATAATATTTTCTACAAATAAGAATAACTAAACATATACTAATGATTCTTCTTTACCGATTAAAACTCAATTTCTTTTATGTTGGCTGACATAAAACAACAAAGGTGATACTAATTGCTTAGACCCTTAGCAATCATTCTTCGGCTGTAGTATTTTTTAAATAATATTTATATGTTGTGTGTAGGGTTTGAACAAATATGTCGTGTTGCTTACTCATAAAACATTACCTTTTATCTATAAACATCAAAAATTGTGGTCAGACTTTTTTGTTCCCATTTTTTCGTGCTTATAAATATTCCGCTGTATATGGATATACTTATTTGACTTTGATACCTTTTTTACAAATCAGTGTTGGTTCAGAGTGCCGAGCCTAATAAATTAATCGCTTGTTTTCTAAGAAATATAGTTAAGTGTAAATATATTTTTTATCCATATATGATAAGCACTGCAAATTCTGCGAAAAAATATTTCGTATCCGAAAATATTTGGATGATTCATAAAATGTGTTAATTCTAAGCTCCCAAATATGTTATTTAATTTTCAATTAGAAATCAAACTTTCATTATGTGTCCTGAAAAAGTTATAGAAATACGGAAATACATTCATTCACTGTGTTAAAAAAAGATTCGTTTTTTGTCCAATGATCCAAATAATACGGACGAAATATTTATTAAGCACTCAGAAATTGATAGTGTCTATTAAATGGCTCATCAAACGGCGACTGAGAGCGCTTGGTGGCAGAGCAGTATTAAATCTAGCTCTGTTCACAACAAATAATCAGTTTTATTTTAATACATAATAGTTATTTTATTTTTGACTTAAACTTTGTTTGATTGTGAAGTATATTCACGAATTTTCGTAGGCTTATTTGCCTAACTAATTATATGAGTTAACAGCAGAACTTCTTATTAATATTTGAATTTATATTTTTCTTACATTGTCCTGAAATACGGTTGTGTGTGTTTTATTCCATGGTCTCTTGTATGTTAAAAAATAGCCGTCAGGTTATATTTAAACTGTTCTCATTACTTTGTTAAACTATGAAAACAGCAACAGCTTTGTTGCGAACGTTATTTAATCCATTGTCGTACTCATTTGAATCACTTTATTATGTTAATCTTTGTGCAAATGATTGACAAGTCACATGTTTGAAACCAAAGTTTCCAATTAATGTGGGCACATTACATCATACAAATCACTCTGCGCGGAGGCAAGGATTCGGGGTAGGGGTTGTTTTCCCGGCGCCACTTGTAGCTCGTTGCTATGTTCCCGACCGACGCACGGTACGTAGGCACGACGCCTGGCCCGCGACGCTGCTCACAGAGTACTGACGACTGGAGCCCCTAGCCTTCCTTATCAATCACAGCCCGCCGGGTAGCACAGCCTGATTTAAGATAACTGATATCGTCGAATAAAACCGATGGCTACCTTGCAAGGCTCGTTTCGTGCGTTAGTTTATATAATCAATTTAATAATTTTAGGTCTTTTTTTCACATCATATTTAATTTACAATAAATAGTAGTATATCAATTTAATCAGCCACTTATTACAATAAATATAAGCAAAATAAAGTTGAACGCACCGGCATTGAATTTATCAGCTTCTTCGAACGATTTTCGTGACATGCGGAAAAGTTTAATTTTATTTTTTCTACTGCTTTTGTCAATTTTTATAAATGACCTATCATTACGTAATATATCAAAATAAGGTACCTCGACGTTAGCGCGCAGTACAAGATTATTTTGACTGCTGATTAAAATAAATTCACTAACCCAACCTATCCAAGAAAATCAATTCGAAAAAAGATAAGGACATTCCACCATATGAAATTTTGAAATTGTATTTAATGTACAAAAAATATGATCGTTTATTCAATTTAATAATTTTTTTTTTATTATTGAAATGTTAAAATTATTAGTATTGCGCGCCAGTGTCGGCGCATATGGCCCCGCGCGCTAACGTCGCTACATCACAAAGACTTAATAAAGAAAAAAGTAAAGACTCTTTTCTTCTTGTATATGAGTAAAACATTTTGACATTATATCTTATTGTCGTGCAACAAGCATTGTATTCTAATTATTCCATCAAATAAATTATTCACGGTCATACCTTTCTTTCGTTTGTGTGTTTGAAAAGCTCCCAGCCTGCCAAAGAGTTTAAAATTTTTTACTTTATTGTTTCGATGTTGAAATATTTCAAGTGGACGTGAGTGAGTTCATACCAGTATTATTTTTAATGCTTTAAAATAGATTCGAAACTTACTCGGTTGATTTCTTTACCAGCTCAGATTCTTCATATAAATTTTATGCAATGTGTATTTGTATAAAGTAAATTGAAAAAAAAAAGTTCAATTTGTGTATTTTATCGTCATTATTTTTCCAAGAACGCTCAGCGCACCACATGTTCAGGATACCTGCTAGAAAGAGTAGGCGAAATCATAAAATGTAGAATTTATATTACAGCACCGCACAGGGCTAAAATAAACTTTGCGAAAAAAATACAAACCTTTAAAATAATTTTAAATTATTCTAAATAATATTCAAATGCTACAAAAACTTACTGGACACGATGGTTTGGTGGATCACGGCATGCGGCAATGCCCAGCAAAATTTGCTTGCGAACAAAAAAGCGTTAGCCTTGATTCAGTTACATATTGAGACCTAACCTTTTCGCTTCTGTTGTGATTTTTAAAATCCTACCGAAAAATGCGAGAATTTGTGATTTTTTTGAAGAAAAAAAATTACATTACTATTTCACATACCCAATTGGCGAGCGTGCAATTCTGTATTTCGACCACTCAACAAGAAACGTATCTGATTTTTTTCTGGATTTAATTTTTAATTTTAATATTTGCCGGTGAATGCCACTGGAGAAGTGGATACGAAGATATTTAAATGCAAACTAAAATCACTTTCTTGTCGATAGCCACACTTTATCTTTAAACAACACATATGAATAAACTACTATTTTATATCTGACAAATAAACCAGAAAGCATTGCCTTGAAAAAATAAATTGTTTATATTAAAAAATAAGTAAAATTGATTACAGATGAATCCTGTTTTTTGCCTAGTTTGGGAAGTATTGCCTTAATCAGTGTTTTTTTTACATCTTCTAACATGAATTTGTGTTTAAATATAGTATTTCTGTACATTTTCTTAGACCTATAATCCTTGGGCTCAACTTCAAATGTAGAAAATTTTGTTATTTTCGTTACAGCTGTGATTCAGTTTCTTAAATAAGTGATTAACCGACTCCTATTTAAACATGATATAGGCAAAAAAACTTTGTCGTTAGACACTTTGCTGAAAGCAAAACTTAGTTAAGTCACTTGGGTAAATTGTGCCGGAGAGCCATTTAAAAATTTTCCTTTTCAACATTTTTTAATAAGATTTTTCCCATAACTTGTAATGCGATTTATTGTATTTATCTAGATTCTATTTGACTGAAAATATTTTAGTCCAATACAAAAAAATCCATTTAAATATATACAATGTAAAACACGACCCTTTTTAATCAAAAATTTTCCGAACATTTAAAAAAGGGTAAACTAGTTCTGCTTTGAATTGTTTGCGATTGTTTAGGTCACGGTCGATGATAAATTGCTCCACGTGACTGATAAAAAACAATTATTCAAATAACTCAGTTTTAAATTGCGCCTCGCTCTTTAAGTTAAAAGTATGTAAATTGTAAAATTTCTTCTGTTAGTCCCATGATGATGATATCATATAATTACGCAATCGTTACAAATTCCTACATTGTTAGTAAATGGTAAAACGTTGAAAACATCAAAACATTTTTAAATGATTTATTTTTTTGTAACGCAATTCACTGAAAGAGAAAATGTAAAAAATATCCATATCAAAATATTTTTTTTTTTTTGAGTTCTAAAACAATTCTCTCATTGTCTTTTTTTCAAAAATAGTATCTGTAGAAACCCGCATTATTATTTTAACGTAAATACAAAAGGCATTGGTGTGAGTTTTTGTATTTTCGCAATTCAAACCATAATAAAGTATTTTTATTTCTCTCTTTTTCACACTCTCCTGTGAATTTTTTGTCGATTGTATAACGAGCTTTACACTTTGACGACAGTGAGTGTAAATCCATGGACCGCGTTGCGACTCAGAATATCGCATGAATTCTTGATAACAATCGTTATATTCTGGAACATTCTTCTACAAATGAAATGTTCAAAAAAAACATCACTACAAGGTCAATCCGGGCTTGGGTTTATACATTTTAGACCATACATGGGCAACCACCGGCCCGAGGGCCGGATCCGGCTCTCCGAGCTATTTTGTCTGGCCCTGATTCATTTCGGCAAACTAAAAGAGAAATAACTATTTTTTTTAAACTATTTTCCTAGTCTATCAGCTCATACAAACATCACATAAATTTCTTATGGATATGAACTGAAGGCACTTTTTCAAAATTTGATACGAGGTTTGCTATATTTCAAAAAAAGTTTCCACATTCGCTATATTTGCTCGTCCGATGGATGCAGATGTAAATAATGTGCCAGAAAATTTACAAATGGAACTTATTGAGCTTCAGGGGGACTAAGTGCTAACACCACAATTTAACAACATTACTTTGACGGATTTTTATAAATTATATTTGCTGGAAGAAAAATATACAAGTTTACGCGCATTTGCAAGAAAAACCATTTGTCTTTTTGACAGCACATACACGTGTGAACAGTTTTTTTAGAGGATGAGGATGAGGATGACACTAAATTAAAATTTCGAACGAGGATAACAGATGAAAATCTCGAAAATTCTATGCGATTATCCTTAAGTAATATGAACGCCAATATTGATAGTCTCGTAATTCAAGTACATGGCTACTCTCACACGAAAAAAAATAATCGTTATATAATAGTATGTCGTTCATTATATAAATAAAAAAATATATTATAAGTAGCCACGTGTTTTATTGAATTAAATATTACTTTATTATGTTTAGTAATTTGGTCCGGCCCTTGACTCTGAAACAGAATGATAATTTGGCCCCAGACCTAGGAAAGGTTGCCCATGCCTGCTTTAAACTTTCAACATTTTAGGAGTTATGTCTTGTTTTACACGATATATAAAAGTACACACCAAAATACAGCTCATGAACGCTGTTCTAGGACTTTGATACCGGTGATTTATTTTATAATATAATTATTACAACATAACGAAATATTTTTTCTCCAAAAAACAACGCAAGTGGAAATATTCAGACTTTTTTAGTGAACCATGACAAAATAATGAAAAGGGTTAATTTATCCAATGCAACATTGACACGATTGTAAAACATTTATCTGCCACTAGAGAGACAGATAGCATTGTTCGACTATCGAATTTTTAACGATGTGTTAAGAAAAATATTGAATTCCCGAAGATTTATTCGATCGTAAATTGCGTCGTTGTTCTACCAAAGAAGCTATATAAATAAGTTTGTTTTTTTTATTGAAAATAAATGAATCCATTTCTTCTATAATATTAACTGATTATTGCTCGTGTTACATACAGAGATTACTCAATAGTTTCACGTTGCTAAGTACAATTTTCTCAAAAATCTGTATTTCGTTCAGGTTGTGTGAAAATGTGATTCGCGAAGAAAGTTAGTTTGATGCGCCTTTTCGCAGCGTTCTGCAACATGTTATGCCAAGTTTACAATTGTTTCTTGCACTTTCAACTTCTGCTTTATAGTTTAGAGTCCATAGCAAATTGCTCGAGGCCGTAGTTTAGATTCACACGGGGCTGTATTTATAATTATTATAAAACCCCACTGCTTTCATTACAATAAATGCTTACCTCATTTTAGAGTAATTCCGCGCTTGATATTCAAATATGGGAATGATGAAGTTTACAAAACTGCACCACTATGCAATTTATCGGCATCATTACAGGTAAGATCTGATAAGAAATGTAATTTTGTTTATTGAGTAGAAGGAAAATATGTCTCCTGCATAGCTTTTTTTGCTGTTTTTCCTTATGAAAGACCTTCAGCTGACAGAATCTTCTACAAAGACTTCGAAGAGCCCTACTTCATGCAAGAAAGGAATAAATATATCTGCTTTCTATCTGTTCGGTGATAATTTTGTGCTAGTTAATTTTTATGATAAATTAAAATTTATAACTGTGTTATTACATGTTTTGTATGTGTGACACTCTTTGAAAAATATCCTCAGACTGATGACGCTGCTTAAAAAGGTGAAGCACGTGTTACTACGTGTAACAGTATTCGAGGAAAAACAAAGTTATCAATTTTAAACTTACGATAAATGGTCGGCCTTTGCGGTCTACATCAGTAAGATTTATCTTTACAATCAGATGATACCGGATTCAAGTCACGGCTAGGTCAATATCAAAATGAGAGTTAATCTCGAGTAAGTTAAAATCTCTCACTGAGTTTATGTCATATCGTTGTGATCACACCGCTTAGGTTCAGTTGAATTAAAACATGAAAAATATTCAGTTTATTTTATATTCATTTGCAAATGAAATGAACAAGTTCATACAAGCATGTATTAAAAGTTATCTCATTATTCATACATTGAATTAATTATTCTGTGTGTCGAGTAAAAGATCTGACTTCCTGTGTAAACTGTTATGTAAAACAATTTACCCCCTGCGTTTTGACGTATATGGGGATGATTCGGGTGACGTTACTCACAAATTCATGCGGGATATATCAGATATGTCCTAATATTATACACTTTTAGATACATGGGCTTATTAGAATATATGTACCAGTAAAACGCTGTGCCATTGGTTTGTAAAATCTCATATTCAATGCGGCAAAGGATTGTAATGAATTTACTACACAAATGTGAATTATATAATTGCCAACTTATACAGTGGAATAAAAATGTCAGCCGTCGCATTCACGGAATTTCAAAATTCGAATCCTGGGACTATGAAATTTTTGAAGGTGAAACAAAACATCATTCTCAAATGAAACAAAATCAAAGGTATTGGTTGAATTAATACGGCATTGAAAATTACGTTTATTTAAACAGATTTAATTTTTTTTTAACCCTGGGAAAATCGAGACAAGAAAACAGCCGGTATCCCAGAATTAAAAACTGCAATTGTGGCGCCCCAATTAATGTGTTAGGTAAACTTTCTGCAATACAGGCTAAGCACAAAAATGCAGGACGCACACTTCCGTTCTATTATATAATTATATAGGCTTGAATCACACCATTACATGGCTGTTGCTTCATCAAAACGCAGCCATTTTATTTTTTGCCATTTCACTGTTCCCCTGCTGGTATTTTCTTTGTTATTTATAAAAATGTTTAGTGCCAGAGGCTGAAGATGAAACAAAAACCACCAAAGACGGAAAAACTGTAAAATTATGATTTTATTCGATGGTAAATTTACTAATCATCAGCCCGCAGTCTTCTTTTCAATAGATTACTTTTTTCAGTGTTATAAACGATTAACTTACCTCATTAGTACTCTTGAAGGAAATAGTGCTAAGAGGGATTTTAATGATCGTAACGGTAAAATATTGATGCAAATACACTTTTTAAACCGAGTAATCGATCTGCATTCTATAACTCATTGAGGAACGTGGAATGCGCGCCGTTCGTATGTGTTTTGATTTCCCGTAGTCAATGAGTTAATATTGAATACGAAAAAATTACAACGAAACAAATTTAGTGTGAGCTTAAAATATCAATATTAAGTTACAATTCTTAAATTTGATGTTAAGATTGTTATTAACATACAACATCTATGCACAGAAAAGATATAAATAAAATAAACCTACCTAAATATCTAACTCAATAATCGACGAACATGGACTTATTACGTGTATGCTTTGAAACAGATACCGTAAAATGGGGTGAATAAAGACACTTTTTACCCTTCACGACTATGTATGTATGTGTCTTCATACCTGCGCCACATAATTCAAATATGAATGGCTTGAAACTTGTTTCTATGGTCCTACTACATATTTATGACTATATTTTTCAAATATTCACTATCGTTATTAGGACACAGTCCATTTTGTTCGATGCCTCTATTCACATTGAATCGGGGTGAATAGAGACGAGAGAGGGTAAATCGAGAACTCGTAGGTGAATAGAGACAAAAATACATATTGTAATGATTGGAATATATGAACCTCTATTCTATACGAGTCCCTATTCATTCCGTTTTACGGTACTTATTAACCAAAAAAACATGATGCAATTTACTTTTCGTGGAATAAAAGAGAAGTTTATAAGGGGGTCAAAAGTATAGATGCACATGCATCGAACTTAAACACGTTTGTTTCAATTTTGGCCAATCATTCCGTTGGTTTGATTTTGTCATTCGATATATAGTATTATAGTCATTTTAAATAATTATATATAAATAGTAAAAAATACATTGGATACTTAGTAAAGTTGTGCTAAAGTCCAATCCTTGTTTTTGTCTCTATTCACCCCCTTTTATGGTATATTAAAATCGTAAGAGGTATTTCCTTGTTTATATCATATTTAACGATGTGTACGCAAGTTTTCTTATGTTTTCATGGTGTGATTTCGACTGTTTTAAGCTTTTTTTAATTTTTTGAATAATAGGTAATGCTTCGTAGCTATTTTTTATAATCGACCTTATAAATTTTATGAGAAAATAGTCGAAGATTTATCATATTTTATTTTTTGCGACATTTAAATGGGTACCTACATTAAGTTTGCGTGACTATGCGCACCGCCTGAAGTTACCTGTCTATAAATCAGGAGATCGACAGTCAAGAGAAGAATTCAGAATTCGTTAATTTTAAGCAAATCGCTTTTCGATGTCACCTTAAATTATTAATTTACAACAAAACTTCAAAGGTTTAATGACAATCCGATATATTAAATGAATGATTTAGGTACAATTGTTAAGTGAATCAGATTCAATCGATGGCAAATTGAAAGAAAAATAATTACCAAGGATCTAATGAAAAATTATATTTTACGACTATCAATATACCATCTTTTGGAATTGCGCTAATAATACCTTATTAAATAAACCTCAACCAGTTTTGACCGCTGATTTTGTCATGATTGATTATTAACGCTGTCAGTCGCTTAAAAACCGAGTCTTACTCAACCTTAGCTTTCAACTCCGATTTTAACCCATTGGATCCCAGACCATTTTGGAAAGTGACCGCGAAAAATACCAACGCATTTTTTCACAAAAAAAACGGTAGTCTTTATTTTATTATTTCTCTCAGCAAATTTACTTTTTTTCAATATCATTTTATGATGGAAAGTATAAATGTGTACGTGGTAAAAAAAAAATGATCAGCCTCTAGGATTCTTCGCAAATATTCGCGGGGTCGATAGGTCCCATTGCATTAAATGGTTAATATTTTTAATTTCGTTGACATAAAACTCTCCTTTTGCAATCTCGGCTATCCAATTACCAGGTACAGGTAGCTGTTACATCACCAGCTACTTCAACAAATGGATCATTTTTAATATTAGCACAATGCTTAAGTGTACACAAAATTTTACTTTAGCTAAAATCAACCCATCCAATGCAAAACCTGTTTATTACCCCCAAGTCATTGAAAAGGCCTGTAAATAAATGCTTAATAGCCAGCATTTTCAAAAAATGCCCACTCAATATATTTTTAATGTGAGTTTAATTAATAATCATTTTATTCATAAGAAATCATCAACATATTCATTAGCAATAATTTAATTCGAATAACAATAGAACCTCGATTATCCGGATTGGTCAAAATAAACAAAAATATTACAAATTTGCTGATATGCTCGTGGCGAATTTCGTCTACTGTTTACGTACGTGATAGAATGCAGTTTTAATATTTTGGTCGTTGCATTTGTTCTAACAATTAGTTCTGTGTAAAATACATATGGGTCAGTCATCGTCCAAATTAGATACGCATTCAACGTTTTTTTTTCATAATAAAAACTAAATTTTTCGTAAAAATGAAATTGATTTTTGAAATATATGTTTTGTCCTTTTTATCTATATTTTGATCTATATGAAAAAAATATATGGACTTGCTATTGATATTAACCCAATATTACTGGAAAAAAAAATACCGTCATAGGACCCACGAGGAAGAAATCATTGTTGAATGAGATTCGATTTAAAGACCGGAAAGGGTTAAAGCTATGTATAAACCTAAAGAAATAAAAATGATTTATACTGAAAATTCTCGTCTTTTCTGTCAATTATGTTTTTTTTCGATTATCCTGACTATCTTCATTCCCAATAAGTCCGGATAATCGAGGTTCTGTTTATATATAAAATTAAAAATAATTTTTATTATTCCACGTATACTCCACAACGCGTGGAATAATCAAAGTTATTTTAAATTTTATATTAAAATGAACTTCCACAAAGTTAATGCTGAAACCATCGAAAGTGTCCAATTATATATGACTATCTTTAAATTCTTGTTATATTTCTGAAACAAATTGTTTGTTATACCTTGTCTTATGTGTATTTCTCATTTTGGTATAAATAACTTTGTATCAATGTATGTCACTAGCTGATAAGGCTCGCAATGGGCAAAACCAGTCCTGATCTGTGGAAGTAGCTCAAAAAAATGAGTTTCACATTTAAAAATAAAATAAGCAAATTTACTACTATTTTAATAAATCAATATTAATAAATAAGTAAAAATTATTTCAAAAAATATTTAAATAGTTAAGATAGAAAAGGTCTAACGTATGCCGCACATGATCATTTATCCTGCTCCACCTTAGGTTTTTTCGAGCAGAGAATCTTTCATCTTGGAAAATTAGCAAGGTATGTGCAATTTTTTTCCCAACTGGATTTAGGATACTATATATTTCAAATTAGAAGTTATTGAATAAGGCTACAGGTGCATGCCAAAGTCCTGGAAAGGCACTTAAAAATCCAACTGTCTTCAGCTCATTTTATGTTTCTGTTTCTTAGCAAAATTGAATATGTATTAATATATTTGTCATTAGAAAGGGTCCATACAGATTTTCTTTCGCATTTAAAGTGAAAGATTCCACTCACATTTTTCAAATATTGAACAAACAATGAATAAACAACCATGTCTTAAAAAAAGTAGGAATATATTTGACATTCTTCTCTGACTTGCAACACAAATAAAAACAAAGTGTAGATTTTATTTATTTTATAATAAAAATTATCGATAGTTGTTATAGTTTCCATTTTCATTAAGGTAATAATTAGGCGGGGGAGGAAGGCCTCTAGGTGGCGCAGGGGGTCGGCCACCGAAGCCTGGGGGTGGCGGTCTCCACGGGGGAGGGGGTCTGGCGCCAGGCGGCGGTGGGGGACCAAAACCTCCAGGCGGTCCTCCGTAAGGTCCACCTGGGGGTCCTCCTTGCCACATGACTCGAGGAGGAGGAGGAGGCGGCATCGGAGGAGGACCACCGTGCATCATTCCAGGAGGGCCCTGCATTCCCATACCGGGCGGTCCCTGCATGCCAGGTGGGCCTTGCATTCCAGGAGGACCCTGCATGCCTTGCATCATAGATCCTGGCGGCATTCCCATGCCAGGAGGCGGTCCAGGGGGCATATTTACAGGTGGCAGAGGTGGGGGAGGAATGCCTGCAGGGAACGGACCAGGGCTTGGTGGTGGAAGGGGTGGACCGGGAGTGGAAGGGGGTGGTGGTGGCATCAAAAGACCCATTGGTGGAGGAGGCATCGGCATAGAGGAAGGTGGTGCATCGGCAAATAGCTGATGGGGCCGATCCGCATGTGACAGTGGATTCTGTGCAGCCAATAATCTAGAAAGATAAGAAAAACAAGATATTTTAGAAATACTTTTCAAAAAATAATGTAGAACGATATTAGTTATAAGCCTCCATACTTAAATCTCTGTTTTGACTATTCTGACATTCCAACATAAGTGGGTCTATGAAGCTCAATTAAAATTAATATTAAAAGGTGTCAGACAAAGTATTTTCGAATTTAAGAAAACTGGTTGTTTTTTAGTCAGTCAAAAGTTCCCAATTTCGGAGGGAAGGGAAAGGCAATTAATTCCTTATTACAAAGTAATAAGGAATTAACTGAGTTAGCTATTCCCCATTATTGTGATCAGAAGGTTGGGAGGCAAAGTTGATATTACATATATCCATGTCTTTCAACACGCAATATACCAATCAAATATGAAAAACGCTCTAGAGTGTTCACTATTCGGCTAGAGGACCAGTTACATAAATTAAAATAAATCTTGCACTTCACCTTTCTGCTGCAGATCCGTGTCTCTCTCCCTTGACATCTTTTTTGTATGCATACGACACTGATATAGGTCTATTACAAAGATATTGACTGTTCATAGCTTCAATTGCAGCATCGCTGGCATCAAACGATGCAAAGTTGATGAAAGCAAATGCTTTAGAATTTCCAGTGTCAGGATCACGCATAACCTAAAACGGGTTATTAAGAATGATTAACTTTAAGTGCCTATTTTTCTTTGTAACATTTTATATTCAATTCTTCTTGAATCATATGGATAGCATGTTTAAAGCGACCAAGTTGAAACTTTTATAAAACCAGGAAGTATACTGTCTAACTTTCCAATGCATTTTTGCAAAGCAATAAAATTGTAGAATACAATAACTACAAGACACATTTCCTCAAACCAGAAATCATTTTAACCGGTTCTCTGCCACAAGCGAGTTTAATCGCTCTACAATTCTGTGTATGTGGGGCCAGCCATACAAAATGCGCGAGTTAATACGCTCTACTTGATACTTGATTTACACCAGTACCTCTTAATATTTAAATTTGTCGTGCATACAGTGACATCTTTTAACATCATGTTATAATACTTGAACTGGAAAGATATTGTATATTATCCTATAATACATCGAATTCATATTATTAATCATATTTTGAAAGAAAATCGTGGCCCTCCATGCACGGCCGTACTAATTCTTCCAGGCATAGAATCGGTTAAAAGTCTACTTTTACTTTTACTTGCTGGTATTAGATTTGAAGAATGGATAACAATACCTAATATTTCAAACTATGGGATTCTTTTTGCAGACGATTGAGCTTTAAATTGTTTAGGTTTAAAATTCTGGTAAGCGGCTTTTTTCGTTAGAGCTTTATTATCAAAGTAACATGCAGGGTGATATTTCCCTTGTCTGGGAAAAGCTTGATATCATCATTTAACTCAACGGAATGATTTGACATTTTATTTTGTGATCCGAATTCATGCCACCATGGCATTTCCTTGTTTCGATGATGGTAAGGTTACATACATTAAATGAAGTCTTATTTACCTTTGGTGTTTGTAATATTACTCCAAATGCCGAAAATGTGTCATAGAGTAATTTTTCATCGACTTCAGGGTCCAAATTTCCTATAAATATATTTGCGCCTACGTCCAAATTTTTTTGATGCGCAGGCGCTTTGTTAACCCGTATCGGTTTACCGTACAACTTTATCATGTTCATGATTTTAATTGCATAGTCAGCGTCATCTTCGCCGAGAAACTCAACAAATCCATAGCCTTGATGCATCTGTGTTACTCTGTCCTTTGGCATGTGTACATTCACTAAAAAGCAAAAGATAATTATGAACACATTGTTTTCGGTTCACATAAAATTAGGTTTTTTTATACTCCAAGTCGTTTGTTTTTTAGAGCAATATACAACTCTGCAATGAATTAAAAGTGACTCCAACTACTTGACCAGATTATTAGGATCGCAGTTTGAAAATTAAAAAATCAAATCTGAATGTTTGTGTATGTCTTTATTATTAAAAAACATAGAAGCGGCACATGTGGCTCGAAATCGTTTAAGAGTCTATTCGTAGTAGTTCCATGTCCCCAATTACATAGTGTCAACACTTTGGTGGACATGCATAGACATGTTGTAGATATTTCCACATTTTGTTACCAATAAAAACATAATTAATCCTATACATTAATAAATAATATAATTGAAGAAGTCCATTCTAAGAAAAAAAGCTATATTATTTATGTAGTTTGTGTACCTTGAATGAAATATAAAGTGTGTATCTCAATAGAATAAATAAAAAACAATTAAGTTAATACCAAAATGTTGTAAAAAGATAAAACAAACTATGCTTTGCAATAAAATATAGAAATATGCCGACTTCTTAAGCACCAAAACCAATAATAAGATATGAAGACAAGCTGCAAAAGAGTATGAAATTAATTGTATAGAAGAGCATTATAATCATAACAGGCATTTATATTGAGTGTAAATAACTTACCAACGGGTCCAGCTTGGACGAACAATTCCCACATAAGACTCTCTTGTACCTTGTCATCCAAGCCGCCGACGTAAATAGTGGCATCTGAAAATATAACAGATCATAGTTTTTGATTGAACTGTTATGTGCAGCATGAGCATGGCCGTCAAAATAGATTTTCCAGATTCCAGATGAATATTAAAAACGTAAAAACAATTCTGAAAACGACCAAAGAGCGTCTCGTTAATCTAACCTCAATCTATGAATTGTAATGTACAATATTTGACGCAACATAACAATTTGAAATGAAAATCGAGGAAACTGCGGCAGATATTTACACTTAATAATGGTAAAATAATATATAAATATGAGTGGAAATCATTCAAATTTACCTTGATTTCTCTCCGCTATCGGACCGGCTGCCATTTCTAAACATCAATTTTCAACATAGACAATATAATAACTCTACGATAAACATACCAACGACAATACAGTTCAAAGTTGCTTATTGAATTAAAACGTTTGATGGCTGTCAACCCATTCAAAAATAAGGAAAATAAATTTAACTTTTTACTTACTCCCAACTCTTTTCCATTTGATTTTGTCTTGTCGCAGTCTTACGTTATTCTATATTTTTTGATATAAAAAACTATAGTAGCGACTATGAAATATTTTTTTGCTTGTAATTGTCGATAAATAGGTATATGAAATGTATAAGTCATTTATTATTTCAAAATCAATAATGAAAGTTATTAAAATGCTGAAGGTATATTATTTCTCGAATAAAAAATAATTATTGCAACCTGAATTTATTCTTCGTAATGTATACTGTATCAATACTTTTGAGTATTTGTGGAAAGGGTACATACATGGATGGAACGGATTCATAATGTTTATGATTAGTTTCAAAATCATATTAATAAAATGACTTTCTATACATGAAATAAATAATTTGAGAATAAACGAATATTCGTTTTATTTTTTATAATAAGAGCAATATTATATTCCTCGAGGCGATATGTTTGGAATGCGTGTGGACGTTTAGATAAAAGTATCCATTACGTACTCTCGATATAAATGGGTCTTGTAGCATCTCTAATCACAGCAAATAATAACAGTGTCCAGATCGTAGCAAGTAGCATAGTCAATTTTGACATATTTACTACCATAGTAAACTGTCAGAAATGCTACGATCGAACGTATCTGGAATACACGAAGATATTAATGAAGCCATGGACATTAAAGTTGAACCAGATGAAAGCAATGCTGATTTTAAATTGGTTCCTTACACAACTGATACTGAACCATACAATACAGTGAACAAAAACCAAACACAAGATGTGCTTTCAAATCAACAAGTATTTATAAAGCAAGAAATTATGATCGAATATATTAACGGAGAAGATCCACAGGTATTAAAATATTAATTTTTGCAAAATGATACATTACATATGAATGATATTTTTATTTTGTCATTGGAATGAACTAAACGAATATCTAATAATTAGTATCGCACTTTTCAAATACAACTAAAATGTTTCGTCCTTGTACAAATCGTAATTCATTATATTTAAAGGAGAATGAAAACTACTTAAAAGCCTATCATTTTATCATCCTACCTCTGCAGATTTTAAATACATTGTATGTAATTAATTTATTCATCAGCAAACAAGCAGAACGCTTAAAAAACCATAATAAAATTGTATCATCAATCCATATTGAAGACATTTCTGTGTTTTTGAAAATTGGACAAATAGTAAATAAAATCATATTACTATTCTTAGTCATATATATGCCTGATATTTTATCTTTTTACTGACAATCCATTTTTTCAATTATTTGTTTTCTGATTGATCTGAAGTTCTATCTTATCATGATTAAACGCATACTCATTGTGTGTCATTATGTAATAACATATACCTTTTTGATATTGCAGAATCCTTTTGTCGCTAAAACAGAATATCCAGTAATAAAATCAGAATTGAATTTTGATCTTGAAGAAACTGTTGCCTGCAACATTCCATTGATACCACAATCTACAAACGAACATCCTAGTGAATGTGTGCACACAAATGTGTCAAAGCATAGACTGCAGAAAATCTGCGATGAATTTACTGTTGAAGAAAACAACATCAAAGTAGAAAATCTGGATACTCAAGGAATCCCACTAGTCAAAGTCCAGAAATTTTACGATTTTAAGTCATACTTTGTCTGTAGCATTTGTGATTTCTATTGTGACACTGTAAAGTTTCTAAAAAATCACAAAAAGGTTCATGGGAAAATTTACCCACTCACCACTAAGTACCGACGATTGATGCCAAATAATGCACATTCTCAGTTACTGCTGGAACCTCTGGCCGAAAGAAATCTTTTTTTGTGACATCTGCACGTACAAATTTAAGTCGAAACACAATTTAATTCGCCATAATTTAATACATAGCGGTGAGAAACCGTTTGTTTGCAATGTGTGCAACTTTAAATTTAATAGAAAAAGTAATTTGAAAGAGCATATGGTCATCCATAGTGGGTCGAAACCATTTTCGTGCGATGAATGTGATTACAAATGTTTCAAAAAAAGTAGTTTAACAAATCATAAATATATTCACTCCGGAGAAAAACCGTACTCGTGCGAATTATGCACCCATAAATCCAAATCAAAAGGTCACTTTGATCGCCATGTACTAACTCACACTAAAGAAAAACCATATGTTTGTCATTTGTGTCCTAAAAAATTTAAAATAAAAAGCAACCTGAAGCATCATATCTTAATTCACAGCGGTATTAAAACCATTTCATGTCCTAAATGTTACTACAAATGCTACACTAAGAGTAATTTAAAATGTCACGAAGCCGTCCATGCCAATGAAGACAAATTTGCATGTAATACTTCTGATTCCAAATTTGATAATGAAGTGAAAGAAAGTAAAATACTACTCAAGGTTTTTGGCCAAGAACGTAAATTAGACCACAATGAGCATAACTTAGGTGACTTAAATCAAGGCATATTTCACAGTAGCATGAAACAAGATCGTGACAAAAAACACAACGATAACTTGTGATAAAAAACATGAAGATAATCTAGATCACAGGAATATAAAAGAAGACCTTGATATAAAGCAAAACAATAACTTAATCCATACCGAAACATAATGTGGACAAAACTACATACAATAATATTGCAGCATATAAGTATGGTATCCTTTCATTTACCCAGATATTCACAAGAGAGTCTCAAACATAAAAGGGTTTTTATTATAGAAACATTGATTAAGTTGAAGCTAGCCGCTAAAATCTTTGGCTATCATTAAAGTAGTGTAATTAAAATGGCAACTTGAGGAGTAAACTATGTTTATTAAGCATAACAAGTCAACATATTTAACACAGTACCGTATTTCAAGAAATAAAATTCAAAATGCTACTACCAAATCAATCATTCTAATCACAATTTGAAATGCTCTCAAACTATGCTAAAACAGCACCCATTTTGTTACATGTCTATTATTCTTCATGGCTAAATGTTCTGAGGGAGAAAAATCCCATTATTGTGTAGTGATTATTATTATTGTGTGTATATAAGCCTCTGTCTATATTATTTATTGCAGATTATAACAATGGAATTTAATTTCAATTATGTCTTACATATGTATTTTTCTGAATCTTCTATGATCCCTTTTTTATAATCTGGAATTTTTATTGTATTTCCGTTACACTGTGATTTTTGTGTACATATTTATTTTCTATGTAATGATACAAATAAATTTATTGAGAGATCCATTTTTTTCTATTATACAGCTTTTATGCATATTATTTTAATTTTATCTATTTATGATTTCTGGAGTAGCAATGAGGAGTGTCTTCTCAAATTTGGGCAACACAACCCTGCTTAAATAAATTTTTAGCTTTATTTTTGACTTTTTTGACGAACATTAATAACGTAAAGTTTGAAATTTTTACTTTGTGTTTATTGACATTTTAACAGTAAGTCAAAATATTTTCAGATTATAATCTTCATCACAATGTGTGGTACACCGCTCTAAATGCACCCATGTCGAAAAAAAGGTGGTACACGGTCTCCATCCGGCAGGCTGATAGGTTTATCGGAAATCAAAAAATCTAACGGCATTTTAATCAATAAAATTGTAAAAATCGTTTGAACTAGGATATTTTGAAAATGTGGAAAATTGATCAATTGTCAAGTTTTTGAAAAAACAAAGTCAAATTTTATGATTTTTTTCGATTATGTTGTAACGTAAAAACCAAATGGCTGGGAATTTTTTCATTATGTAGATGTTTGTAATTTTTACTAAATGTTTATTAATATTTTAACAGTAAGTCAAAAGTCACTGAATATTTTCAGAATAAAACCACTCCAAAGGCACCCATATCTGAAAAAAGGTAGTAAACGGTCTCCATGATTCCGGCTGATTGGCTTATCGGAAATCAAAAAATCTAATGGCATTTTAAACTATAACACTGACAATAGTTTGAACTAGGATCATTTGGAAATATTAAAAATTGAACAATTGATGCGTTTATGAAAAAAAAAACAAATGTCATGTTTTTTTCGATTATTTTGTTACGTCAAAACAAATTCTAGTTCAAGCGATGACAAAACATGTTTTTAATCTACTAAATTTCAAAACAATCGGTCAACTCGTTCTTGAGATATCGTGGAGACCAGTTAGGAAAACACAGTTTTGAGAAAAACACGTTGGAATGTTCAAATACGATTTAAACTATGAAATCCTTACTTCCCGTTAATCTGCTATGCCTGGCCCATAGATATTTCTTTCTTCTTTCTTTGTTAAGTCTTTTGTGGCTGCTTGCTTAAATTTTGGTTTGTTTCATGAATTGAAATTACATGTGTATTGAAAGTTCTCATGTAACAAACCGAAGGTTCAAAATGTGACCAGTGTCCCGCCTCCAAACAAGTGTCGTCTAATTGCAGTAACTTTACAACGACTTGAAATATTGAAAAATCACTTAACCAGCATATTCTACACGTGTTTAAGAATCATTGTATGCAACAAAAAAAAAAGATTGTTTCAAAATATCACATGGGAGGGTCAAAGGAAAAAAAAATGAGAAACGCAGCACAATTTTTATGAAAATAGAAGTAAAATGTCAAAAATAATAGCAAGTAATATATTTATCCAAAAGAAGGTTATCGTCGCCATTTCAGTGGGGTGCAGTGTGAAAGATATGCAATGCTACTTTCATTGGCCGCGTGTATAGTGGCTAGCATGAATTTTCCTCGTAAGAAAGGGGGTGAGAGTCTCTCGGACACAGTTTAGAGGAGGGCGGTGAGCACTCCTATACTGAATAGCATCCAACCTAACAAGATTAGTTGCTAACTTAGTTATATACTAAACATCAAAATCTTTTTACATGTACAAGGCAAATTGTAAACTACTGCCATCTCTTAAAGCATATGCAAACTATAACAATGCAATCCAAATTATATCACGTTTCAAACTTTTATTCATAGAGGCCTCTTCTACGGTGTTCACTGTCAATACTTGGTGGAATTGAATTGTATTAATTTTTTAGTAATAAAAATAATAACACATTTTTAGTACTTATTCCACATAAAATGTATTGGATCAGGACCGGTTTCGCTCATGGAGAAATTATCAACTGATAAGAAATACAATGAAACAGTGATATTTAAACAAAAATTAAGAAAGAATTACAAGGTATGACAAATACTTGGTATTACCTACAACTAAGCAAATAAATTGAAGAAAAATACAAGCTACATTATTTTTCTTATAATGCCATTCCACCAAGTATTGACAGTGAACACCTTAAAAGTGATGTAAAATTTAATTGATCACATCCATCTCTTTCAACTAGTTTCTGATGTGAATATGTCACATCGTGGATTTTAAAGCCAAACCTTTGGATAGGTTTGCTATCCTAAATATCGCATTTTAGTGGCTTGACTTAATTAACTTCAGATTCCCGCTTGCGCCCACTCGCAGTGCAGTGGTCAAAGTCGTTGGCTTCCGTGACGGACCTCCTGATTTTTTCAGTCGATAAATCGTTTCTGTTCGACGACAATATTTGTTTTTATTGTTAAAAATCCCTTCTCACCTTTCCGATCCAAAAAAAGCGACGCATAACGAAGGCGATTAGCTAACCATGATAATTAGATGAACATATTTTGAAAATAATATATCTTGAAAAGGTTTTGCGATGCTTTTTTATCATTCGAAAAAAAGGGTTCGCAAAATTACATTGCGCCAGGGGCCTCGCAAGTAATGGTACTGATTCAAAGTTATAAGTAGTAATAATTTACACTTGACTCAAATACAACGCGAATAGATACTATGTATTTATAAAAATACTATACCTAGGTAATAAAATTATATTCGGACCAACATTGAAAAATTATATTATTATTGCTTTGTTTTTTTTGTGGCACAACGAAGCACCAAGCCTTTTGAAAATGAACCTGAATATATATTTTTTTGTGAATCGAAGTAAAATTATTGTAGAAAAACCTGCATATTGTAGGTATCATATTTCACATTTCTTTGCTTGTTGACATGTTATTTAATTTATGACTAATATTTGCCTTGGATGCAGGAATGTATCAATTTTGAATTACATACATAATAAATATAATATTATATGAATTTTAGATAAGTACAAATGTCTGTACCGGTACTAGGTTGAATGGTTGTAGTTTTTACAACATGGCAATGTTTTAACAAAACGTCAGAATATAATCTAAATACAAAAAATGGCAGATTCCCGTGGCCGTTTACATACTCTTGCTTATAATTTTTCCCTACTATCTACTTTAAACAGTACGCCAGACAAGCAAAAATTAAACTCTATGTTAGATGACTTGAATGCTATCAATTGTAACTTGTACTCGACTACAGAAAGTAATGTAAGTTCATTAAACTGTACATAACCTAAAATATTTTGCTAATGAAACGATGATTTATTAAGTTCCTCGCTTATATGAGAAATTTGTAATAAGATTACATTATTTTCATACCTCTTGATGTTGGAGATTGAATTTTTTTCTTGCAAATCTAAGAACTTAAGACGATTTGATGTCAAAGCACAACATGTTGATGACTAACTTGTCTGTTTGTTGACACTTTTTTAAAACTATTCTCAAAATTAAAATTTAAAAATGATACTCACCAGTGGCGTATTTTAATTTTTACTGATTTTACTGATAGTCATTGATTTAACAATAGAGCAGCAAGAGAGATTATAGCTATTCATATACTATTTTACAAATGTTAAATTTTATTAAAGTTATGGTAGTCCTAATAATAAAGTTTTCTAAAGAATTCAAAACAAAACATGAAACAATTATTGCTGGACCCTCAATATCCACAAGGGGCGTCACTAGACCTATTTCAAAATAAAAACAAAGTATTCATACCTAGCTTTCTGTTACAAAATAAGATCCAAAGCATGTAAACATTAAAAATATTCAAAGGGGTGTGCGATGAAAAAGGATCTGTAAGCCTGGTAAAATCATTTCAACTATGCCTGGAGTAAATATTCGGAGATCAGTACACATTTCCGGCACTTGACAGTGAATCATCGATATCATTTTATTTCCCCAATATTTTTGTAGAACTAAAATACATTGCTATTTTGTCACCTCATTTTTCATGTTATTGCTTAATATCCTTTCTAGGTAGTTTCGTCATTAGTGAAAACAATTAGCTGGACTGTTCCTCCATTTGAACCGTTCCTGGTATCCAAAACCTGCAAATTCTTAAACAGACTTGTTAAGAAGCACCAGATCGAAGCGAAGGAAAGTCGAGACATCTGTTCATGGCTGATGAAAGCATTGACACAATGCAACCATTCCATCTTAGAAGATATATTAGAGGCTCTTTACATTGTCTTAAAAAATAGTGTTCAGCATACTCCACAAGTAAAGTATCTTTTTTTGCATATATTTTATTCACCCTGGCAACATAGAAAGTATGTTTATTTTAAAACGGACAATATTCCAATTTCAAACGAAATTCAGTCTAAAAATTAACATCCCTACAATGATGATATCATCAACGCCAGATAACATTCGCAGTCGGCTTAAAAATCTGTTTATTAAAACAAATACAAAATACAAAAAATTAACAAAACTTTTAAGTTTGAGTATTTGGCACCAGCTAAACAATTATTAAAAATACAGGAGTTACATTTGTTACTAAAAACACAAGTAGAAAAACAAACTAAACTGTAGTGTTAATGAAGCAAGTAAGTGATGCTATCAAAGCTTTCGTGGGCTTATTTTATATGGTCTTTCAAATTAAACAGAATATCCTCTTTTTGTCAATTCAATTATCGAAAATTACGATAGTGAAAGGAACCTCAAGGCAGTTCCAGGACATTGCACAATTGGGTCACTTCACATAATATTACACTTGTTACCAAATTTGGATAATAGCTCAGTGTAACGGTTGACTTTTTTAGTTAAACGTTTATTATTTTTGCGAATTGACATTTTTAATTCTTTTAGCTTTGCGAAGATCTATTTGGCAAAGATGGGGTCCTGTTGAGATTTGTAAAAAAAGAAGATGCCGCATGCGATGCTGTTCCTCCTGAAGAAAACCGATACGTAGAGTTGTCGACCCTCAAATGTATTCAGGCGTTGACTCGCTGCCAAGATAGCCTTACTCCAAGTACCGAAAAGAGACTGCCATTACCAGTAGAACTTTTACAAAAAGCTTACTTTATAGCTATAAGATATTTATACAAAAAAAGGTCCAAAGGACAAGATGACATTAATTATTGTGAGGTAAGATCGTAAATTATTAATTATTGTTATTATTTATGTATTGGTCTTTTTATTCTATGGCTAATTATGGCACTAAAAGCTTACTTGAATGTTTCACTAGACTTCGGTCATCGTTGCTCAGGCAAAAATGTTAACACGGAAATAACAGTTTTGTATAAATGAATATCAAATATTTGTGTGCTTTGATTAACTATTTACATAGCACACGAGGCGAGGCGCCTATCTCGACAGCATTGCAACTTCTCAATTCGCTTCCGATGGATACAGACATGTTTTAGAATTGATCTGCATTCAATGCAAGTAATCTGGGCTTAAACAGTTAATTGATCGCTAAGCCATCATATTTGCTTGATTTATTGTGATCTTATATGTTCAAGATGCTGATATGTGCAAGCAACATATTGTTACAAATATACTCGGTGAACTGTGATATTGAAACGAACCTCGGTGAAGTAGTCGGGGCGTGCCGCTGTTGGATGCTATATTCTCTGGAGGGTTGTGAGTCTGTTAAACCTAAAAAAGTGTTGCCGTCACAACAAGCCATTGCAGAAACTCCATTGGGCCCTTCCAACAAAGGTGGAAAGGTATGTAAGAATCAATTTACCAACGTGTTTCAAAAATCAAATAACAAATTTAACGATTGGATCAACACGTTTTCAGTTTATTTGCTGTGAACATCATCATTATGAGGGGGTCTCTTTATACCACATAGCTTTAATTTTTTTTCTAGTCACCACCACCTGCTATAGCTTCATTCTTTTTATAGGGTGTTTTCCACAGCGTAACATTGTTTCAAATTTTCCCAAGAATGTCCGGTAAGAAATTTTTCAAGACTTAGTTATGTGAAAATGGTCAAAACTCGCAAAAATCGAGATATGTTTCTTTTATCGTAAGGGGCTGTAAATTCCCATTGATTTTGCACAAATCTGAGCTACAATTTTATGACTTTAATCTTATAAAAATATAAATTAATTACTTTAAATTATAGATTAATTAATTACTTTAATTATATAAATCTGAATGATAAATTGAAATTCCATTTTATTTACAGAGATTGAAATTGCGAAAGCACCGGAATTCAAAACCCATCAGTAGCTGGAAGGAAAATACTAATATTGACGACCCCACAACCAACACTGCACATACTGCAAATTTTTTGTACACGCCGGCCAATTCAGCTGTCAGTTATCATGAAATTGCCGCTTTTCCACCCTGGACTGTCACCAGCGAGTCGGATATGTCCGATTCGGAAAGTAGTCGACTCGCCAAAATTAAATCCCTGCAAAGCAAAACAAGATTGGCAGCCCTGAATTTACTGACAGTTGTTATTAGGGTAATCAATTGCTAAAACTAGTATTTTAAAAACAATAGAAATAATTAAGTCTAGAAAAATAAATATTACACTTTTTTAATATCCAATGTAAAAATATTTTCCCTATGTAGAGCATTTTTCAACTGTGTCCTAACTACAGCATTTATCTTACTGATCGCTTTGCATATTCCCATGACATGCCAGAATCCTTATCATTTTTACGACCAGATTTTTTTGTCAGGGATTAGCCAAAATAACCAAGCAGTTTTTATATGTTTTGCAAAAACTAATACAGATTAGAGATCTTAATTTTTTTTTCCTAACGTAATGCTTCACACAACGAAAACAACCTGAAAACCTGTGGTCAATTACATGAAACGTTATCAGTCGTATAAGGGCTATGTTCCGCATAGTACAACCTGTGGATAGTAACCGACGATTTCACCAGTGAGTGGAAGAGGCATGCACGGTTGATACTTCAGAGTCTTGAGATGGTTGAGCAGCCCTGGTAGAATTCAGTCGTTGAATAAACAGCAAAACAAAACATTGAACCTTTTTCATATAAAAATATTTATTTTTTATTTCAGTCTTCAGAAAAACATGTGATATTTGGATACTGGTGGGCATTGCTTCCAGGAGAGATGTCGGGGACGAGTTTTGGTCAGAGCCATGGCGGCGGAGGGCTCGCTCTGTGCCTTCAGAAAGAATCGACTGCCTCTGGAAGGGCTGCTGCCCTCACCAGCTTGCTCTCATTACTCACTGTCTCCAGAGCATACCTTGCGCAAGCTGAAACTAGGTAAACAACTTTCAATCATGGATCTATTTTTATAAAAAGTTTAATTGTTGCTGTTGACTTGAATTGAATGTCAGACTATTTTTTAGCTTTTATTTCTTTTACTAAAGTGTACAAAATTCAAACAATTCAAATAGATATATTATATCATCATGTTTTAATGCTTTCAGTAAGCGAGCCACCACGGCTTTCACCCCGTTTTCTGTGACTCTGGGGCACACCTTAGAAAATTTGCACATGATACTCTGCTACTCGTTGGCCAATGAGAGGTCTGTGCCGGTGTTGGTTGTCACACTCAAATGTGTGGTCGCTTGCATTCAAGCAACGCCTTACAAGAAACTTGACGGAACATTGCTTATTGGCATTGTGAAGAATGTAAAGAAACTTCTTGCGCATAAAGGTAAGAACTGTAGAAATAAATTGTCTCTACAATTACAGTTGACCTTCTTAGAGTGCTCTCAGCTTTAAAGCAGCTTTCTACATCCCATTTAACAGTTTTTCCTAGAGCACCGTTTTCTACAAAGCGCTAAATGAGGGAATTACATATTTGCAAAGACAGCTCGTTTCCAAAACCATAATTTGTGAAAAAATGCAATAAACTGTTAAGCATACTTAATATGCAACTAATTTGTATTATTTCTTACTCAATTGTTAGTATTAGTAAAATATCAAGAGCAGACACTACACAACTTTACTGTTCTACAAAACACACTAGATACCATTAATCACTTGATATTATAATGAAGCCGAGATTGAAGTTATAACTCAAATTAGATAGAATGAATGAGAAAAAACCCCCTATCTCAACATTAAAAACAACTGAATATTTAAACCATTTGATAGAAAATGGGAGTAGAAAAGTTATAACTTTCATATTACCCAATAATTAAATTGGTCAATATCATTTATACATTAGTTGTGTGTACCCATCTGTTTGATTATTAATTTCAATACGGTTTCAGATTGGACAATACAGGTGGCAGCACTAATCGTCATGGGCTGCGTTGTATCCGTTGATCCTTTCGTTCCGGAAATAATTGATATGTTGCTCACTTCATATACTTCCAAAATAATCGCCAGAGATTCTGCAATGAATGTGTCTAGTGATGAAAAACATGTTGGGAATTCCCCCGGCCACAGCAAAAAGAATCAAGACACAGTCCATAGCGACAGTGATTTTTCAGATAATGATTCTGAAGATGAAATCATTCCAGAAAGCCAAACTGTTTCGAGTTTGTTGAACAGTGATTCCGGCAAAGAATCTGACTTGGTAGTTTTGCCAGAAATTATTGACAAAATAAGTTGGCTGGTCGAAATATGTCTTCTTAATTTAGGGTGGACCTTTAAAAATGGGAAGATGGAGGTAATTCTAGGTTGATTTTGTTTTGCGATTTACTTTCATTCTATACACTGTCACAGTTAAAGAATTTAGTGCTAATGAATAAAAAAACGTTTGAAACATTTTCTTACACTTAAAAAGTAGATATGACATTTGCTAGATACTACAGTACAAACCTAAAATATTAAGCAGTCCTTTCAAAGTGACAGACTTATCAGTCGAACAGACATTTTTGAATAACTTTTAGATTTGTTTATAACAAGCTATCTTGTACCTACGTTATTACAATGTTGAGAAAATGAATGGTGGAGAAAAATGGAAGAGTAAGTTATTGAATCAAATTTTGTTTCAGAATAGTCAAATTGCACTTATCCCAATCAGAGTGGAATCGCTGCAAGTATTATCAGCGATTGCCATGCAACACTTCAGCAGGCTACTATCTCCGTTAGTGACTATCATGACAACCGTGCTGTGCTCCGGTCTCCGTGATCCTGTCATGGATGTTTGCTTTCACGCGGCAAAATGCGTCAGCTCAATGGGGTTCGCTATGCAGAAAATAGGTGAGTGAAATTAATTTCTTAGTCATTATCTAAATATTGTCACATTGTGTCGGCGACTGCTAGCAATATCCTCTTCGGACCCCGGGTATCACCTATAATACTTATGATTTTTACAAAATATCAGCCCAGTTGTAAAATTGAACGTACCAAAACCAAAAGTATCATATAATGAAGGAAACGGTCTTACCAACTGAATATATCCGAAATATTTCATTTCATTATAGAATTCACTGTTGTTGAATGAAGTTGGTCTTTTTTAGCATTTAAAATGCTTTGACACTTACAATACAAATACAACAATATTTTTCTCTACATCATACATTATTATTTAATTTATTGCTTCAATAAGAATTACTTCATATTGTTTATAATACAGCGTTAAAAAAAAAATTGGTATGTTCAATTCAACAGCCATGCTGATATTTAATAAAAACCTTGAGTATCATAGGTGATACCCAGGGCCCGAAGAGGATATACAGGTGAGTATTTTTATTGTTTTTGAAGTGTCCACATTCTCATTGGGCAAAGTATCAATACCCACTGTATTTTATTCAATATTTCAAACTAAATTTATTGCTATGTTAATTTCAATGTTATCTTTTTCAGATGGATCGCATGGTGTTTTCAGTCTGCCTGATAGTTTGTTCTTTTGGACAAGCTTACTAAAAGGGTCTTTGACGGAAATTCTTCAATCGGAGCATAATGCACCAGCTAGAGCCATCGCTTGCGATTGCATCAGCAGCATGGGAGAGGATACTTTCATTCATTTGCCGGTGACTATTTTTATTATTTCTTAATTACACGCAGGGGAATATGTATACTGACTAAAATTGTTTGAGATATCATGATTAGGCCCCATTATCATGTGAAAATATTTACACACCATTTTAAAGTATCGAGTGAAAATTCATAATGTATGTTTTTTAATTTTTCATTTGTTAACTAGTCACTCTCTCCGTGAAAAGCTAGTTTGGAGTTTTTTTCTCTGCAACAATCAGTATTTTGATAGATATTCTTTTCCCTAGGAAAACCTCAAGTTGCTTTGTGGAACTTTACTACTGGGATCTAGTGGTGACGATGATCCTGCAATTCGTGCAGCCGCTGTCAGAGCACTTGCCGTTTGCATCATGTACCATCACTGGAGAGAGGTAAGACATCTAAAAACTATTGTACCATCAAATTTGAATTGTTTGAATTTTGTTCTTTTCCATGAATTTTGTCGCTAACCACCTGGGTTTTGCCTTTCGGCATCTTCAGGCATTTCAAGTACATCCGTGCACTTGAAATGCCTGAAGATGCCGAAAGGTGAAACAAGGGGCGTTAGCAACAAAACACATGGAAAAGTACAAAATTCAAACAATTCAAATTTGATATTGAAATTCCATCCAGCACCCTCAGTCGAAGTCCTTCATTATTGTCCCAACTATAAGTTATCTGGGCTTACTCTTATTTTGTTCCTAAATATTATGATTATATATTTTTAATAACACAGACTATTATTATTTAACTGTTTATTCAATGGCAGTTTTAGCACACTCCTTTTCAAAGACAATTTATATATAAACTAAGGAAGTAATAAATATATTTGGCATTATTGCTCATGTATTTAAATTACTGAAGAGAGAATAAGAAGTCACCCGAGTTGATCTTATCAAAAAACAGAAATTTAAAATAACTGATTATTCCACGTATTGTGCTACTAACTGTGACACGTGTTTCGCCTTTTTTCAGAGGCATCTTCAGACTTACTATTGCAAAGTTTGCTTAAGTAATGAAGCAAGATTGATTCTAACATTTTAAATTATGAAATTACAAAATGGATTTCGGGTTTTTTCCTTTTAAAAAGAAGCAAGGAGGGGGTGATAGAATCGAAACAAAGCAAATAAATAATTAATGATTCTAATGAGATGCAATCAATCAGATTGAGATTTTTCCTTTTAAGTGGTTATAGAATCAAAACAAAGCAAAAAAATAATTTTATTTCTAATGATGTTAAACATTACAAACTATTAAACTAATGAGCTGCAATCAATCAGATAGGTTAGTGGTTACTTTATTAATTGGAAACAATGTAAGTAATGGCGAGCACCCTGTCCTATTAAGAATATTATTTAATAATATTTCTTTTTTGTTAAGAGTTTTATTTATTTCTAAAAATTCTAGACTATTCATCTTTAAGCCTTTTTTATTTACTCGGTGGAGTATTTCTTAGTCTGATTAAAATTATGATCATTTTCTATTAAATGATGGGCAAACTCAGAAAAATTGTTACTTTTTAGACATCTTATATGTTCTTTAATTCTAATATTAAAGTTTCTACCTGTCTGTCCAACATAGGAAGCTGGACAGTCTCCACAAGAGAGTCGATAGATACCACTCTGTGGCGATGAATCTACGCGATCTTTACTGTTCAATAAAATATCTGAGTAAAAGAGTATAGTATAGCAATAGAGTATTTGACTTTTGCCATTAGCTGGCTATTTACTGATGATGTGAGGGTAAGTATACAATATTTCTCAAGGGAAGAAAAGCTTACACAACGGAGATAATAATCTACAGCTGTCTACAGCAAGCATACTCATATTGCAAAGTATTATTATTGTGATTAAAGGATACTGGATTTTTGAGTGACTGCGGTGAATCAGTGTTGCGAGTCCTGAAAGAACCTATCCCGGCGGTCAAAATCAAGGCTACTTGGGCTCTCGCCAACATTACTGATGCTCTTCTGCTAAATCTGTTAGTATGCATTCATCATATTTTACTTTAGTCATAGTATGCATTACACAAAGACAGAATTTGTATACATACATGTATTTGTTTACAGTATACAAATATTGACGGTCTCTGCAAAATCACTAGATGTATAATAAAATTCTAAAATGTTTGAATTTACCCAAATACCAAAGATTCTTGATTTATCGTTTTTCAAGATACCAAAAGTTATCATACTGTACAATGATTGCCAAGTTAGTATTTTTACAAACTGTGAAGTTTCAATAGACTCCACATGCCACCAATGTTGGAACAATTAAAAATTTCATAAGAAATATTTCAGCTTACATATTTTATATATTAAAAATGTTGTAGATGGGGTGTTTTAATATTTATGTGTTTCTACCATGTGTTATGTTCATTACACTGTCTAACTAATTTAATATAAAACCGTCATAAATTAACTGTCTTAATCTTTAATAATTATTACCATACATTTATTATATAGTACAGTAGAACCTCGATTATCCGGTCTGATTGGGGATGAAGGTAGTCCGGATAATCGAAAAAATCATAATTGACAGGAAAAGACAAGTATATTTTCATCTTCAAATCATTTTTATTTCTTTAGAATTAATACATAGCTTTAATAATAAATTATTTTTTATAGAAAAAAACAATTATCGATTTCTGCTTAAAGCTAGCTTTTCTTTTCGAAGCTGCCAAATCACGAATACTTCTAAGACACAAAAGTTGTCTTGAATAGCACTCTTCTTGATTCTCAAGCCACTTCATGGCGCCATCTAGACAATGAAAAGCTTCTGAATGTGTGGGACCAATATCTCCTCCCTCACAAATCTTGTCTACGTCTTCTTGATCTTGTTCCTCTGAGGTTGATATTTCTCTAATTATTTCTTCATCATAGAAAATTTGGAATCCAGGATCGTTTGCATCGCAATTTAACCACTCGGTTATATCTTCTTCGTCACATATTAACACATATTGTAAGTTGTGTTATTGCTTCCGCAATGTCTCGTCTATCATTTTCTACTTCGTTACTGGAACTTACTAATGGTCTTTTCAAAATTTTGTTCCGTGATTTTTTCAAAGTTGACACATCTAAAGAATTCCAATTTTCTGCTGCCATGTAGCAAAAATCTTTAAAATTTATCTTCTTGTGGAAGCTGATAACTGTTTCTTCATTATTTTCATCTGCTAGCAATAACCGTCGTTTGTATGTTTCAATTACACCCTGATCCATAGGTTGTATTATCAATATGACATTTGGTGGAAGAAATTTTCCCATAAACATTTCATCAATCAATAGATGGGTGGGACAATGATTTAAACATTCAATAGCTGGGTGGGACGGAGCATTGTCTAGTAATTATCACGTTTTTCCTCTTTTATCTATGGAATTTTAATATTTTTTCACTTCTGGAGTAAACTGTTTTTCAAACCAAATATTAAGACTGCATTCCATCACGTACGTACGTAAACAGTGACGCAATTCGCCACGTGCATATCAACAAATTTGTATTATTTTTGTTTATTTTGACCAATCCGGATAATCTAGGTTCTACTGTATATCAAATTCTTTTCACCACAGAATATTGGCTTGGCAATTTTTTGGTGCTTTTATAATCTGTCAGTGTTGTCACATGTGTTAAATAAATAAACATTCTGAAAGGAATACATGTGTTGTTTGACCCTTTATTTTTTGTTGATTTGACTTTCTGAAATTATGTTCCAGAGAAGACCCGGAAATCGAGTCTATTGATGATAACTTATTGACTAGACTTCTTTATGAGAGTGTTGTGGCATCTAAGGAAAATGACAAAGTAAATATTGATTATTATGGTGCATGATTTCTGAATAGTTTTACTTATAAAATAGGAATTTTTTTTTTTAAAACAAATTAAATATCTTAAGATAACTACAATGCATATTTGCGAAAAGAAACCAGTTGAATCAACACTGCTGAATTTGTAAATTTCAGATTGAAACATCACACTTTTTAAACGTTGTTTTGTTCTTCTAAAATTTACTGATCATAGAGTTAACAGATTCAGCTATGGGACCTGCGGATTACAATTTATGGTTTTTTATTTTATCGAAAACAAGGCATGAAAGTCTATGTCACTGAGTGTATTAATTCTCCTTTAATAAACACATTATAGATTAAACATTTGATTTATTTGTTGCAGATTAAAATGAATGGGGTGCGTGCAATCGGAAACATCATGCTGCTTTTAAATGAGGATCATTTGAAATGCAATTCAAGACTTGAATCAACCACACTCACCGCCATCGAGAGACTAATTTTTTGTGCCTCGAATGGAAACAACATGAAAGTGCGCTGGAACGCATGTCACGCCCTCGGCAAAACAATGAAGAACGAAACACTATTTATTCACTTTAAGAAATGGCAGGTAATTTTAACACTCAACCTGATGCTATATTTCTTTACTTCTGTAATAAAACTGTTATCAAACCAGTCTTGGAAAGGGAGGCATTGCGTCATCCGTCACTTTTGTTCCATCGATAATGTAGCAGTACATTAAGTTTTAGTTTGTTTGATTTTGTTTTGATGCGTTCGGATTTTAAAATGACTGATTGGAGAGTATCATACACTTATAACAGAGCATTTCAACAAAAGATGATGAGAAATTGTAAGGTAATCACTCAACATCATTTATCAAAAGGTTAGTATAAAAATCAATTGTCTCAGGTTCAACAGGGGTCTAAATCAACATGTTGTTTTTAAAACGCTATAACTTTCCTCTGTTATTAAGATTAGCCTACGATTAGCTGATAGGAAAGTCAGTATAAAAGGATTGAAAATACCACACATTCATAAATTAATGTAACACTTGACTATGCTAATTCCCGTTTTTTTCAACAAAATTTCAGGATAGCCTGTTTACAAGTCTCTGTGATCTGATAGAAAAGTGCCGTAATTTGAAAGTAAGGTCACATGCGGTGACTGCCTTGAGATCACCCAGGACTCGTCAACTGTACGGAGTTGCATTCACCCAGGTCTGGACATCGATGCTCTCTGCCATGGATAGTGTCAGACACACGGATGACTTTACGGAATACTTACACAAGGATCATCTAGTTGAACAGGTAGTCTTGCCTAGCAAATTGGTTTCCACTGCATTTTTTGACTGCACAACTCTTGAGCTGATCAATGCTGCTTTATAGATGTAAACTGAGTGAAAGATAATTTTAAACATCTAATGTAAATCAATTTATGACAGTAACATAACCGAAGAGCATTGACTGATTGGTAATAAATCTGGCCCAGCAACATGAATAACAAGTCATATATGTAAATCAGCATTTCTTCTGAATGAACATTTGGACTTCTTCAAAAAGCCAATTTTTTTCAAATATTTGAAGTCGAATAGTTAATTATAATGACACAACAGTGGCATCTGTAGTCTATGAAATGTCATGTTCACTGAACGCACTACAGACACAATTGACTTTGGAGTATTTTTTATCTTGTAAATTATAATGGTTATATTTTTACAGTTGTGTGTCACGCTCTGTCACTTGGCGTGCCTTTTGGTATCCGAGGACTTGTCGGATATTTTAGAAATCACCAGCTTTCATTGGGAATGCGCCGAGCAGCTCATGAAACAAGTTGTCCAGAGAATTGAGCCTCAGAGTGAAACTTGTTCGAAATTGCTGGACGCTGCTAAATTTGTCACCACCGGACTGACTGCCAATACCGAAAAGCAAAAGGACTCTCTAAATATTCTACAAAATATGTTCATTTGGGAAACTTAGCAATCATAATATTAAATATGTTTTTATTGGTAGATAAAGTACCAAATGTAAAATAGACACATTTATTTATACATTCTTACTAATGGATCTATTAACCAGAGCTTTAAATATGTTGTTTTTTGTACCAAGTTATGTGCTAAAGTATATGCACTACTTTTTTGATATGAAAGTTATTAACACTGTATACATTTTTGGCAAATAAACACGATTTTATTATAAAAAATCTTTTATTAATTTATCCATAATTTTCCTTCTTACTCTTTCACTCGATTGTCTAATGTTTCTCGACATTGATTTTTTTTACTAGCTCCTATGTGAATTCATACCCGACAGGATTTTAAACAATATTATAAGAATATTAGAAGTTTGGTCGCTTTGAGACAACTAATAAGTTAAGTGGTTCATTTAATATTGGCAAACTATTTTGCTGTGCCCTATTTATTTATAGTATTTTATGGTAAAACAATTTATGATCACCCATTTGTGATGTAAAATTTTAGCCCCTTAATCTCCTTTGAACAAGTGATCCTCAGATATCAAACTGTTAGCAAAAGTTGAGGTGTCTTGAATCTAAACGCATCTAGAATTTTTCAGCCACTCTTATATTCAATGTGCGGATGGCATTCCCCATGTAAAACTGCTGGCAGTCACTGCCTTATAATCTATAAATACCAAAATTATTCGTAAAATGTAGGTATTCTATCTTCGTTGTTGATTAAAAATTTACCTTGTGATTTTTTGCATTACAAAGCTGGTATAACATTCATGATGCATAGTTTTTTAATCATTAAACTTGCATCTCCTAAAGAATTGATTCTAAGCCAAAACCAAATATGATCTGATACTGTGTCTTCAGATGCCATCCCCTTGTATGGTTTTTTTTTCAGTTTTTTTCCTCAAAGATTGTCTATAAGAGACTCAGTTCTCTAATTAAAATCCTTTTTTAAATTTTTGTTTATTTATTTGACATTACGACAACTTACTTTGAAAAGTTTCTAACTGCTCTTGACACTGTTTTGAGATTTCGTTTGAAGTTTCGATTGATTAAAATTCACTTGTAACAATAAGCAAGTAAAAATGTTTCAAATCACTTATTTTAAGCATATTTTTTCACAACTCTTGCTTAGAAATAGTGATCTTTAAGATCTAATGATGGAAATAATGATGACAATCTTAGAAATTTGTCAAATAAATTTAGTAAAAAAAGTGTGTAGATGCAGTGCAACTCCGGAATTCTGCTAATTCCGTTATTCAACCATAGATAATTCAGAAATTCATATGTATGATAGAATGCGGTAAAGACGAGCTTTTCCGACTAAAAGGTCATTTTAGGCCAAAATGACAATTAGAATTTTTTCAAAGCAAGTTAACGATTATATAAATATTAAATAAACAGAAAATATTTAATTATTGACTAGCAATAATTGTGTTATTTACATGAACATTTTCTAGTATGAAAAGAAGAAAAAGATTGTAAAAGTAAAAAAGAAAAGAAAGTAAATATTAGATTTACTTGCGCTTGTTTTATTAGACCTCTATGAATTGAAGTTTGAAACCTGAAAATAATTTGGATTGCGTTGTTATAGTTTGCATACGTTTTAAGAGATGGCAAATTTATATAATTTGCATCTTACATGTAAAAAGTTTTTGATGTTTAGCTTATAATAAAGTTGATATTCGAAGATTCAGAAGGTTGGATGCTATTCGGTACAGAAGTGCTCACCGCCCTTCATTAATCTGTGAACCATTGAGATTAATATGGATGAGACATCCATGATGCCATCTCATATACACACCAACAAGAAGATCAACCTCTCTCCAGGGTGAGGAAGGTCAAACAACGCGCCTTATGGGGGTTTACATCACATGATGTAAATTCCCGTATATCCTACGACCTTCGGAAGATAGTCCTCTGTGGTGAGGTGGGCCTAAGCGGGCTATCTTCTAAAACCGTAATAGCGACGGTAACCTTACTTTTGGCTGGATTTTTGGCAATATTATTTTATATCACAAATTTTAACAGGGCTTTTTGGCCGGAGCTGGAGTCGTCGTGCCGTTTTGGCCAGAGTCGTACTTGAAGTCGGTTTTTTTTAACTTTTTATTTTTGCATTAATATGCCAAATTTGGCTATTGGCCGGATTGGTAGGGTTGATATTTAATTGAATACACATAAATAGGAAGACTTGGAGTCAGAGTCATGTTTTTGATCAATGCTGGAGTCGGAGTCATGGTTTTGGTAAATGCTGGAGTCGGAGTCGAATTTTTTTTTACCGACTCCACAGCTCTGCATTTTACTTATATTATTTTCGTGTAGCGTTTCTCAACATGTTTTTCTGTGACACCTTTTGAGTTTAATATTGTTGTGTTTTATTTATTTATTTCCCAATATTTGCTCGAGGAAAAAAAAACAAAAAGTACAAAATATATATACGTATAATAACACATTTTTATTACTTATTCCACATTGGATTTATTGAGATCGGGACCGGATTCGCTTGTCGCGAGCATAACTAATAATTGATTGAACTGTGATTTACTTGGTAGAACTCCATTATAATACAGTGAAAAATCAAAAATGTATTTTATTACTACAGAAATTATTTTATATTTATTTCTGTTGATAGCTTTTTCGGGTTACGCCATCATCAGAACTATAGTTCGATAGATGGCGTAAGCCGAAATAGCTAACAACAAATATATTAAATAATTGCTGTAGAATTACATTACATTGTTATTTTTTTCACCATATTAAGACTAATAATGGTAAGACGAACAATTGGTAATAGAAATATGCAAATAATTCAATGTAAAATAAAACAAAATACGTAGACTATAATTAAAATGTTGAAGACCTCTTAGCAAAACAAGCTTCTGCATTAAAAACCAATCGAGTAAAAATGATCATTAACAATATAAAATCCAACAGTTATGTGCATTTAACAAATGGAGAATATTATTCATATCGATGTTTTACAATGTCAGTGGTAAAATGGGAAGAAATACTCTTCCAGTCAACCCATTGCTTTCGAACAGAATCGATTGAAAAAATCTGTTCCTTTTTACTCGAACCCCGGTGGTCTGACACAGAAGCCAACGCCGTTGACCACTGCACTACTATGACAGCAAGTTCTGTATTTTTCTGCTTTAATGCAAATTAGTCAAAAAGTGAAGCATTTCAACTGAGAGTGCTTGATGGAATTTCAATATCAAATTTGAGTTTTGTACTTTTCCATGAGCTTTTTCGCCAACGACCGGTTTCGCCTTTCGGCATCTTCAGGCATTTCAAGTGCTCTTAGATCTCAGAATAAGTTGTCACAATTGGTAATTTCATCTTATCATACAAATTTTATAATACTTGAAGGCATCCCAATGAAAAAATAAATTAAAGAATATTCCAATAACTATTTATTCAAACAAAAAAAGGTTTTAAACTATATGTTCCGTTATTTGTTTTATGTTGAAAATGCTGCAAATATTCATAGAATGTGATCTATGTGATGACACATCAAGAGTAAGATCTGGTTTGAAAAGACACCAAATGACACATTCGGGTCGTAAACCCGGGGCCGTAGCGAGGTCCTCTGGCGCTTTGGGCAAGGAGTAGATTTTGCGCGATAAATGTTGAAGTATTAATCGTCATATTGGGTCGCATGAAATGTCATTCTGGGCCTCAGGTTGTGTACCACTGACTATGTACCAATGTACATGAACATTTTCCAACATGAAATGACGAAAACCGTTGCATGCAGTAATTAATATTAAATTTCCTTAAGCTGGTTTTATTAGACATCTATGAATTGAAGTTTGAAAAATTATATAAGTAATTTGGCATGCTTTGTTATAGTTTGCGGACGCGTCAAGAGATGACAACAGTTTACAATTTACCTCTTATAATGTAAAGAGAATTTGATGTTTAGCTTATAATAATATTAAAATTCCTATCAAGAGAAGGTTGGATGCTATTCGGTAAAGAAGCGCTCGCCGCTCTTCGCTAATCTGTGACGATTGCGAACTAATTTGTGTGAGATTTTGACAGATGATCAAATCCATGCCAGGGAAAATAGCACCTGATGTCTCCCACGGGGCGACGTTAGATGCAGTGCAGTTCCTATATTATTTGCGGAAAATCATAAAATGGTGTCCGCACATCGTTGACGCGCGGTGTTGCAGATGTGCGGATTCCCACGAGACAGACAAAAATACCCATAAACCTTTGCGGACCGTGAAAGTTAATCCTCCGTAGGTTAGATTGGGTTTGGCCCCGGGGGGCTGACTTATAAGACACCCCTCGACAATGCAGAAATAGCGGTGTTTTTAACCTTGTTGGCTTACTTTCGCGCCGTGAAAAACCGAAATAGCGACGATAACCTTCTTTTTGACTGGATTTTCGACAATATTACTTTCTATAATATAGCACAATGCTGCATTTCTCACCAATTTTTATTTTCCCTTATGAATTTAATATCATTACTGTGAATATATTTTGTATTACCAAACCAGATGGTTAAGATAAATTGGCCTATACAGTTTAAATGAGGACACCTTATTTGATTAATCGGAAGATATTTTGTCAGTTCATGAAAGGCATCCGCAGCATTCGAAAAATATCATGAAGTGCATTTCCAGGGCTGTGGATTCGTTTAAAAAAGTAGGACTCCGACTACAGCATTTACCAACAACACGACTCCGACTAAAGAAGTTTAATTGCGTCACTATTTTTGTCCTAATTTTCCTATTTATGTGTATGTATTCAATTAAATATCAACCAACCAATCCGGCCAATAGCCAAATTTGACATAAGTATTATATGCAAAAATAAAATTTTCAAACTTTTCAAAATGTTCGACTCCGAGTACGACTCCGGCCAAAACGCCGCGACGACTCCGACTCCGGCTAAAAACCCCCGACTCTGACTCCACAGCCCTGTGCATTTCGCCCAAATGTTGGTACATATGTTTTCACCATTACTCGCCGACATGCTCGAGAAAAAACACATATATCTCTAATACGTATGTACGTGTATAAATCCAGGGATTTTTTTCCATTTAAGGCGGTGGAACGGCGTTTCGGCACCCTTTTTCACAGATTTCAAAATCAATTAGATGAAATTTTACTTAAATGATATTTGAATATAATTTTATTTAGTAAAAAGCTTGACATGAAGTGAGTTCCGGCACCTTTTCGTTTACAAAAAAGCCATGTAGAAAACTATAATTTATAATTTGACAATCTTGCAGTTCTATATAAAATCACTCATAAAATTCGTTTCCCAGCTCAACATCGTATCGCAGGGGCTCTTAACCATATTGCGTCTCCGGGCGCAATATATATATATATAGGATCTGGCGGTGGAGTCGAGCAAAATAACGAAGGTTTTAGTTTTATTATACGTCTTTATTTATTAACAGTCTTAACACCGGCTTCCTCTGGCGGAAAAAATATCATAACAAAAAAAATCTTAAAATTAACATTTATATAATATTTTTACACGCTTCTCATATGTCGTATCGAGATCGACTTGCACAGAATTTTTATATACATAATAATAATAATAAAAATTATTAATTAATAATAACAACATAAAAGAAAAAATCTTATATAACTTTTTTTTGTGCCAGCCCTACGAATGAATTTTAAATGCCGCACGCGAACTACAATAGCAAGTACACATTTACTGTAATTTCGGCGATCTCGGAAATCCAGATATTTTAATGTTGTGGTAACCCTATTTATATTTAGTAAATTACTTATAAACTCCACGCAATCATCTGAAAATGATATATATATATATTTTTTGTGCCAGCCCTACGAATAAATTTTTTAAATGTCGCACGCGATCTACAATAGCTAGTAAACATTGAGATGACCTTTATTCCGGCTCCCTCGTAAATCGAGAAGGAGCCTCCTATCCGACACTCAGGAAGAGGGATTTTGGGGACGGAGTAGGAGAAACATGGCACTCTTGTAAAGAAAAGACGATCTCAAAGCGTTATGTGGTTGCGGTTAGCATCCATTATTTAATTGTTTAGGATTTACACAGACGTTATACAACACACAAATATTACGATAGCGAAGAAGATATCAGGAATTTGACGCGAATTTAATTCTTAGGGAGAGGATTAGGCGCGTGCATTCTCAATGCAGTCCAATCTCTCACTGCTGTATGAAAACAAACGGTTACTTTAGAAAGAAAAAACAATGGCCGTTTCAACAATCGTTAACACATGCGCCCGCTGATAAGGGATGATTTATCGCCTTATAAACTTTTTATGAAGCACATGCATTGCCGGGCGTCAAGAGATAAGAGAAATTGAAATAACTCTACATTGCACCGCTATAGATTGCAATATAGATTATTAAAAGAATGAATTTATTTCCTGATATCGACTGACTCATTGACTGAGGTGAACAATAGATCGTTCGAGAGAGTTCTGATGACCTACCACATAAGGCGGTGTCAACATTTATCTTAATTTCGACGATCTCATAATTACAGTTATTTTCTTGTTGTGGCAACCCTATTCATAATTGGTATAAACCAGGGCTGTGGAGTCGGAGTCGGAGTCGTGGAGTCGGAGCTTTTTGGCCGGAGTCGGAGTCGGAGGCGGCGCGGCGTTTTGGCCGGAGTCGTACTCGGAGTCGGAAATTTTGAAAAGTTTTTTTTATATATATAGTACTTTTTATTTTTCTATTTAATATGTAAAATTTGGCTTTTGGCCGCAATGAATACAAATTGAATACAAATAAATAGGAAAATTAGGGGAAAACAGTGACGATATTAACCCTTTTTAGTCGGAGCCGGAGTCGTGTTTTTGGTCAATGTCGGAGTCGGAGTCGTGGTTTTGGTAAATGCTGGAGTCGGAGTCGGACTTTTTTTCACCGACTCCACAGCCCTGGTATAAACAAATATGTATGTGAAAACCCAATATTATAGAGCGAGCTAGGCCGATTGTTCTGAATTGTCATGTTCTGATTTGTCCGGTTACCATAATTGTAACAATTGGTCACAAAATTTGTCGCCAAAACAACAATTTAGATATCAAATCCTGTATTTTTAATATTAACATTTTTTTATTTGAAATGACTAAAAACATAATCTGCAGTAAATATAAAATTTACTTGCGCTACTTTTATTAGACCTCTATGATAAGAAGTTTGAAACGTAATATAATTTGGCTTGCGTTGATTTAGTTTGCGTATGCTCTAAGAGATGGCAATAGCTTACAATTTGCCACTTACATGCGAAAAGATTTTGATGTCTAACTTATGATAAAAATAATGTGCAAGCTCCACAGAAGGTTGGATGCTATTCGGTAAAGAAGTGCTCGCCGCCCTTCGTTAACCTGTGACCACTTCAGATTAATATGATTGCTTCCCAGACGTCAAATCATATCCATGGCGGGGAGATGGACTTGTAAATCTTCGGGTAGGTAAGGTCCTGATCCCCAAATAGAACGGAGATACAAAAAACAATCGTACCTCGCAGAATGCGTGCGTGCAGATGAAAAATGCCCATAAACTTGGCGGCACGTGGAAGTTAACACCTCTACTCTATCCATAGAGGATAACTGAAGCACCGCCACAAACCGAGATAGCGACGATAACCTTCCTTTTGGACTGGTTCTATTATTACCAGGGCTGTGGAGTCGGTAAAAAAAAGTTAGACTCCGATTCCAGCATTTACCAAAACTACGACTCCGACTCCGACTCCAACATTGACCAAAAAGACGACGCCGACTGAAAAAGTTTAATATCGTATTTTTTTTTGCCAAATTTTCCTATTTATGTGTATTCAATTAAATATCAGGTACTTCGTTGTTTTATGCCAGGCGGCTAAACACGAAAAAATATCACTGAACCTAAAGGTTGCCTGTCGCTGCACCCTCATAAACATGGGACGGGAGGCGTCACTTGACGATTTTTGAAATAAAAACAAAGAATTCAATCCTTGCAGCCAGTTGCATAAGAACACCCAAAGCATGTAAAACTATAAAAAAATTCGGGGAAGTGCGCGACGTAATATTATTCCGCGGGAGATTATGTGTAGTAATGGACATTTAATGACGCCTTCATTTGAGGTCAGGACACGCTGGGTTTGCCAAGTGTTCTTTGCTGATGGATCCTGAGTAGGTAGCGGTTCCTGGAGTGCATACTCGGAGATCAGTGCTCATTTTTTACACTTACTATAATTTTATAAACCCCGATACACTTGCAAACACCCAGCAAGTAGTGAGAATGTGGGGATCAGCCAGAAGAGATTTATGTGGTAATTTATTGTTATCAGAAGGTATTGCTGAATTTTGGCAGTTTATAGAGAGTCAACATCACGATGATTGAGAAGCGCTGGCTGCTAGGGGCAAGGCGTATGATTAAATTATCTGGAATACATTAAAAAATACACGTATACACACATACAAGTATTCGGCCATTAATTTGATGAATTATGTGTCGTTTCATATGGTTAGCGAAGGTTTAGGCAACCTTTAGGTTCAGTGATATTTTTTCGTGTTTAGCCGCCTGGCATAAAACAACGAAGTACCAAAATATCAACCCTACCAATCCGGCCATTAGCCAAATTTGACATAATATGCAAAAATAAAAAGTTAAAACTTTTCAAAATTTCCGACTCCGAGTACGACTCCGACTCCGGCCAAAAAGCACCGACTCCACAGCCCTGATTATAACCATTAAAATAATGCAGATTTTCTTAAAATTTTTTACCTGTTACCCCCTGATGAGTTTAATATAATTATATGAAACCCAACTCAATATTTTTGGGGAAAAAAAATAACATCTACAAAATATATTTCTCATGCACACACGTGTACGTGTATTATTTATAAAAACAAAGGAATTTGTTTGTTCAGACTATCATGCAGCTAGATATTGAAATAAATAAACTGCGGCACGTGGAGGTTGTCCAATGAAGCACCGCGACAAACCGACTGGACTGCATTTCGGCACTATTAATATCATAAAATTCGTGCAGATTTTCCTAACATATTTTACCTGTGACGCGCTGTAAAGTTAAATATAATTATGTGATAACCCACACAATATTTTTGCGAGAAAAAAACAATATCTACAAAATATGTTTCTCATAAACTAATTTGTTTGTTCAGACTATCTTGCAGCTCGATATTTATATTGATTCCATTCACAATAAGTGGATGCATCGCCCATCCAAAAAAAGCAATATTTAATAAGAGTGATGCAATTGCAACTTTCTTCCTTGTACCCACCTAACTGCTTATTTCGGAAATCATTTATTTTAAATACATCAAATACAATCAGCACATTTTGCACAAGCCGTCTCTTTCCCGAATTGTTTGTCATTGATACATGATATTAACATTATAAACTATCAGTGGCGGATTCAGAATTGTTCCAGGGGTGGCCATTCAATTTTAAAATATACATTGTTCATAAATAATACATTAAAAAATATATGATTAAAAAAAAATTATACACACAGTCCTCTTTTTACGCGATTTCGATTTTATTGGTAAATTATGGTTATATGGGTACGGGACAGAATCCCAATCCTCTCGAGCTAAGCTCAAAAAAATTATACATACTGGTTTACAATTTTATGTTTTGACTTTACTCTTTGAGTTCTTGTGGATTATTATAAAATGTGGAATCAAAATGATTAAATCTGAAGAATATTACTGATTATTGTACGAGTACTGAATTTATTTTCTGAATTTTAAAAAGCGTAGTTAGGTGAAATATAAAAAAACAATAATTCTCGAAAACTTTTAAATAATTATCAAGAAGCCTAAATCTTTAATGCATTCACATATGGCTGTGTGGTCATTTGAAAGAAGAATTTGTTATTTTAATATTAGCCTACAATAATATTATTCTTTTTATTTTAAATAAACTTACGTGACTGTCTATTAAATTCGAAAAAAAAGTTACATAGAAAGAGTAGCGGTGCAAAAAACGGAAAATTATGGATATATTGCCATGTAAGGCTTACGATTTTTTTTGAAATGTTTCGTCTTTAATTTTTAAATTTATTCTAATAGATGACCCTAAAGAATACTTCGCAATAAGTATGAAATCGAGTTGTTTTAATTTACAGGAGCAAAAATCCAACCACAAACTACATAAATAATAATATTATACAGATAAATTTGTCTCTTTCAGAGCAGAATTTTCAATACTCTATATACAATTTTATTTATTACGCCTATATAAATTTTAAAATATCGTGCATACAGTGACATTGGAATAGTGAGGTAATACTTGAACATTAAAGATATTGTATGGTAATCTATAACATATCGATTTTAAAAAGAGCTGCTGACGAATGTTTTGAAATGTGTCGCTAGCAGGGTATGCGTAACACCTTGTTTTGAGGCAGACTGTTAATTTGCTTTGAACGTATTTTTTTTATATGCACTTAAGATTAAATTTATCATGAATGAGTTCGATTTAAATTCACGTTCGCATATTTTCTGTGAGTGTTTGAAGTTTTGTGAAACGTTTGTTTGGTTTTTGTATAAATGACACATCGTGTATTTATATGGAAAAAGTTTATGATGAATATGATGGCCATACTTATCAAGATAAGAGATAAAGTTGAAAAAATATTTAGGCACTTTTGAAATAAAAAGCTTGTGTGTAATATTGAACCGGCTATTTGGTGAAAAAAAAAATCGTAAACACTGTTTATTTATAATTAAAGTGAATAATTTTTCAAAGCCAAAGTAATAAATAAAAGTCAAAGTATTCCTTGCAAATAAAATTTTCAAATTTTCCCCAGTAAAGAAAAAACGAAACGAGCACCGTTCGATATTCAAATATCTATCTTATATAAGTAAGCTTCGCATTATATCTTAAAACAATCTCTCTACCCCGCTAGTCCAGTCCAGTCGAGGTCTGATTGTTCCAGAGAAGCTTTTTCAATTCACAATCACGTAATTATTAATCAATTTCTATTAATTATTAAACTATTTTCGGTTACATCTAAATTTTTAGACGCGTTTTAAATAATTTTCTAGACGTATAATCACACTTTGTGAGAGTACGTGTCATTAAAATTTTTGCTTGGTTAGGTTAGGTTAGAGTAGTTATAATTTCTGTCATTTTTGTCTTTTAAAATTGTATTGCATCGCGAAATCTTATTTCACTTATATGTTGATTAGAGCAGTAGTAGTTATTGTATTTTTATATCTTTGAACTGCGTCTGATTTGATTTTTTTTTGGTTAGGTTAGGTCGTAGTAGTTATAGTTTCTGTCATTTTTTTATTAGAGTAGTAACAATTATAGAAGTAGTTGTATTTTTTATTCTTTGAGCTGAGTAGTATTGCATTACGTAATTATGTCCAAATTTACTTTTATTTTGGTTTTTTTTTTTTTTTTGCAAAACTCTGGTCTTTTATTTCACCTACAATATACTATGTACTTTTTTGTATTAAATTTAGACAGTTTCGCAATGCAATTAGACATACTTTCGCAAAGCAATACAATACATAAAAAAATATTGCAAATGTTACATTAGAATTTTTTCTAAACTACAACACACTCGTATCAAAAAAGAATCGTTTGACTTTTGTACTTTTTCATGAAATTTTTGGCGTTAACGACCCGCCCGGGTCGGTGGCGACAAAACTCATGGAATAGAACATAATTCATACGATTCTTTTTTGATACGAGTGTGTTGAAGTTTATAAAAAATTCTAATGTAACATTTGCAATATTTTTTTATGTATTGTATTGCTTTGCGAAAGTATGTCTAATTGCATTGCGAAACTGTTTAAATTTACTGTATTTTTTTATTATTTAACTTTGTAGTATAAAGAGAAAATCTTTTATAAACTACAACACACTCGTATTAAATTTGAATCGTTTGACTTTTGTACTTTTTCATGAAATTTTTGGCGTTAACGACCCGCCCGGGTCGGTGGCGACAAAACTCATGGAATAGAACAAAATTCATACGATTCAAATTTGATAGTGTTGTAGTTTATAAAAGATTCTAATGTAATATTTGCAATATTTTTTTCTGATCTTTGTTGATTTTGTTAGAATTCACTCGGTTGATTTTTTTTCCCAATTTTTATTTGGGTTTTTTTTTGTTGGAAATTCAAAATTTTTATGCATTGCGAAAATATGTCTAAATTTACTGTAATTTTTATGATTTAACTAGTATTTCTGCTAGAATTTTTTTTCTGTATCCTTGTTCATTTTGTTTAAATTCACTCGTTTGAATTTTTTTCCCAATATTTATATTTACATAAATACTTGGGTTTTTTTTTGTCTTTTGAAAGATAAATAAATATATTTTTTTGGCAAAACTCTGGTCTTTTATTTCACCTACAATATACTATGTACTTTTTTGCCAGTACTTGACCCATCAACTGCCCACGATTTGTATCGATAAACGCATACGAAACTGACAAAATAAAGCATGTTGCAAACTCACCTACATATATTGCAAAAATCATATTTGCCAAGTCTTAGATAATTTTTTAATTGAATTTAAAATTTTTGTTGTCATTGAGACATAATTTGAAATAAAAATAAACATTTTTGGCGAAACTTTGGTCTTCACTTACAGTAAAATAAACATTCGGTTGACTTCTTTGCCAATTCGCAATGTAATTTTATATAGGTATGGCATAGGCAGGGCTTTTTTTCCATTTAACGCTGTGGAACGGCGTTCCGGTAACTTTTTTCACAGTTTGTTTTTATTTCTTTTCAAATTTCAAAATCAATTAGACGAAACAATGTTTGCGCTTCAATGATTACAATCTATATTTATAAAATTCGTCAACATGATAAATGATATGGTATTGTAATAAACCGGATGAGTTGTGGATGGATATTGGGAGCATAGACTTATATACTTTCTGTATGTCTGACGTTTGCGATTGAATGCACGAGCATAGCGATTGACAATGTGCGGAACATTTTATTTACTTGCTTTTACATAAATTTGACATCATTATTTTCTATTTCTTTATTTTTTAGTGCCAAAGTTTAACCCCAAGTTTAAAAATGAAAATATTCCTGTTAGTTCTCAACTACTAATCTCAACCGCTAATAAAAAGTCCAAAACAATAACAGAAGCGGCGACAGAAAATATGGAAATATTGGTACAAGTTGATGTTCCTGGATCATCTCAAGCTGATCTTGAAAAACGATTGGCCGGACTGCTGGCCATAAAATCAAACAACGATTTTTGCCCAAAAACAAATGAAATTTGGCTACACCGTTTGCAGTATCGTTGGAACTCTTGGAACTGAAACGACGATAGGAATTAAAATTTTCAAAGAATGTGCAAAGAATAAAATCACTTATTCTAGGAAAAAAATGAAGCTACAATTGGGGTCATTACGGAAAAAAAAAATCATCACTGAGTATCCGTTGTAGGGACTCCAATTACTCGACATCTCAACTACTCGAATATCGAGTAGAAATATTTTTAAATAATCGAGTAGTTTCATATATACCAAAAGATATATTATTTGTTAAAACTTGTGTACATCAATAGATGGTAAACAAATAAATAAGTTTATTTTATTTCATTTATACATTTATTTCAATTTATGAAACCTATATTTCAAAAATAATAGATAATTAAACTTATTAATTGAGTAGGCATCTACTTGGTAGAACTCCATTATAATACGGTAAGAAAAATAGCAATGTATTTTAGTTCTACATAAATTATTTTATATATTTGTTGATAGCTATTTCGGCTCACGCCTTCTGTTTATATAGTTCTGACGAAGGCGTAAGCCGAAATAGCTTTCAACAAATATATAAAATAATTTATGTAGAACTAAAATACACTGTTATTTTTCTTACCGTAAGATAAATAAACGTCTCAAATTTTAATTTGGTTCGAAGTTTTGCTATTTTAGTCACGTAGTAGAAAAAAGTCTCTTTGTTGATGTGGACATCGGTTTAAAAATTAACAATCAATTAAATAGTTCTATCTAGTTTTTCTGTCCGCTGCTTAAAACAAAATAAAATTTGGAAACAAACCTTCTTTTATAAATTACGAGTATTACTCGAGTATTTTTCAAAGTACTCGAGTATTGAGTATTTGAAAAATGGACGAGTATACTCGAATATCGAGTACTCGATACTCGAATTGGGGTCTCTAATCCGTTGCACACAAAGCAGCGTCAAAAATTATTTACTTGAAGCCGAAAAAGAGCAGTTAAATCATTATCTAGCGAAATAGTAATTATAGCAAACATTTTTCGAAATGCATATAGATTAGCAAAGGAAAATCAATCATTCAATATATTTTAAAGAATAGTTGTATTTGATATGGCATGTCTAAAATAAAATAAAAAATCAAAAAAAAAAAATTTGTGCGCTTCGTGGCATTGGAAAAACTGCCTCAAATTTCATTTAAACGATATTTGAATATATTTAGTAAAAAGCTTGGCATGAGGTCAGTTCCGGCACGTTTTTTTCCAAAAAAAGCCCTGGGTATGGGTAAGTCTAGGTATTTTTGTGATCTTACTTATACATTATCGACCAAAACCTAACCTTCACTTTACGTAAGCCGTAACTTACCTATACCTCACCTCCACCAAGAATTTCAATAAATGAGATTATCCAAGAAATTTTCGAGTAAACGATAAACACTGGCCGCCTCAGAAACTACATTTCCACCTGATTTTATCATATCCCAAAGGATGAAATAAAATAAACAGTTGTCTAGAATTTACACGAATAATATCTCAAGTTATAATAGTTTTACAATTTTTGGTTTTCCAATAAATGATAAATGAGAAAAAAAGCAATACTTTTTAATGCAATGATTATACATACCTATGTACATATTTATATCATACAAAAAAAAATATTTCGTTAAATTATTGAAAATGAAATGGTTCTATTAGCAACACTTTCACACATCAGCCGAATAGAGAAATGGAATAGAACAGAAAAAAATTGAATTGCACTGCTGATGTTTGATTGTTTTAAATGTTTTATTTGACAGCTCTCAAATATATCAATCACAACACTATACTATTTAATGTATGCATTACACTGCCATGACTGCATTAGATGACTTTACGGGACGATTCAGAATATAAACAAAACTATTATAGTCTATAATTGGGGTTTCTTCAAATAAAAAAAATGCTCTTCTGCACTCGAAAAACTGGACTAAGAGGTGAAGTATTTTTTTCACTCACTTAAAACCAAATGCCAATATTTCAAAGTTTTTGTTCGACAAGGTGAATCATGCACTCGGCAAAAACTTGAGAAAACCGTATGCTGATCTTCGATAATACATAATATATTATGCTTCTTCTGAAGATCAGGGGTGCGGCGGTTTGACTCGGTGAGTGCTATTCATTATGTATTATATAGTTGATTACGCTGGGAAGAGCTTTACCGATTTTAATTCAGACAAATTCGACCAATTTAAAGATTTTGCACGAAAAAAGTGAACAGACATTTTTGATCATGAACCTCAGCTTAATTCTGATTCCATCTTCTTCTATGACCATTCACTAGCAGTTTTAAAAATATCAACTACAAAATGAGCACCTGAATTTAAAAAAAAATCAATCTTTGAAAGAGCTTCATTCTTCTCATATTTTTTTTGCAAAAATATTTTTCGTGATAATAAATAGAGTATACACCCGGTCCTCTTATTAAACGAATTTTTTCAGTGATTTCGATTTTACATGATTTTTTGGACGGCACCGTGAATTATTCGTAGGTAAGCGATTTTTCTTTTTACAGCAGACAAAATAGTTCGCAAACTCATACGATATTATTGGTGACTCTGCTCTGAAACTTATTTAAGCACAATGCATTTCTAAAATTCGTTGAATAGCACGTTTCCCGATAGTAAATTTTATCACAGAGAGTTACTATGTCAATTAAATGCACTTCAGACGTCCAAATATTTTAAGTGCACAATAATTAATACGAACTGAAGATAGACATATTATTTTTTAATGAAAATGGGAATGTTTTAGGTATATTTTTGTACAATTTTTTTTTTTTAGGTCGAATTTGAAAAACAATTTTTGTTTTTTATTGTATTTTGGATACTTTTTTCCGCGATTTTTTTAGGTGCGCCACTTTTTGAAACCAATTTATCACGTAAAAAACGATCGGGTGTATATCTAAAAATAATATAATAATACTTGCGGCCCGCTGCTCATTAAGAATTCTTGGAATTGGCCCTCCATTCGAAAAGTTTGCGCCCCCCATAAAGTGACATGCTACCAATTTTTACCGTGGCCAATTGGCCGAAATAAGTGGCCGAAACTAAACAGTTTTTTTCAAACGTGTTCTCCGTGTCGGTCATTTGAATCGCAAGTTAAAAGGCTTTTCGACTGAACAATCCCTTCCCGAGAGAAATGGAAATTTTTAGCGACGAGCTTTGTGTTTGATTTTTTTTTCTTCTATGAATTTGTACATACAAATATTTTTTGTTCTTTTTTTCATTCTTTCCATGGTATTATTTGTATTTAACGACTTTTGTTTTAATAAATATGTAGTATCTAAATTATATTTGCAAAATGCGTTATCTGTAGTGTCGTGTAGGTATTTTTGTTTTTATTTTTACGATAAACTATTTTTAAATTTAGAAGATAAGCTAAATGTAAAATATTTTCAGTGCTGGGCTGCCATAAATGTTTTTAATACGACAGAAAAATCTTTCATTTTTGTGGATTTATAAAAAAATGTTGACATAGATACCTATGTTGACTTAAATTCCTTCCGACCTGTCACCTGTCACTCACTAAAAATAAAAATAATCAAAAAGGAGATTATCGTCGCTATTAAGGTTTTGCGCGGTGTGCAAGACCCGGTTGCAGTTACTTGCACTAGCCGCAAATTTATCAGCATTTTTTAATTTTTGCACAAGGAATCTCCAGTGCGTAACCCCTACATTTTCTACCTACGAGTGATGGCAAACACGGCGTAGGAGAGGAAAACCCAGGGAAGAGCGATATCGTATTAACAGATACCACAGATTGAGGAAGTGCGGTGTGCACTTCTTTACCTAATAGCATCCAACCTCCCATCCAAACGGCAGTGAAAAGTGTTCGAATTTAAAAGAGTGCATGTTTTCACATGTACGTGGCAAATTGTACTTTATTGCCATCTCTTGGAACGTTTACTAACTGTATATAAATCGAGGCAAATGAATCACTATTCGAACTAATTATAATATCTATTCATAGATGACCAGAAAAACAAACTAGACTGTTTATTATTTTAATTTCACATATCCATATACCTACTGCAACGAAATTATTATTATCATGAAGAAACTCAACAAAATAATTAATAATGTCAAAAATATGTATATATTATGTTATATATTTTTTCTCCAAGTTATATATTATGATATATGTACATACATAAAAATATATATTATGTTATATATTTTTCCCTGTTATATATTTGTCTCCAAAGCTGTAAAAAATTCAGACAAGTTTGAGTTGGTCAACCATAGGCAAACCCCGAATCTACGTTTTTAAAGGGACCTTTAAAACAATCGTTAAATGCGGGAAACGATGAATGCGGGAAAGTTTTATATATGAACTAAATCCCGGGTTTATAGGAAATGAACGCACCACGCGGTAAAACGTATCATGCGAGAACGTAAGATCGGGGTCCACTGTAATGGTTGGCGAAATTTTCAAACAAGGACAACGATGAAGCCAGTGATTTGGTTTTATTCATGTTTTATTGCCACGAATGTCACGTAGGCTATCGACTGTCTAAAATACATACACGCTAATTCAATGCATCATTGAAATTTCATCCCGACATCCTCGGACTTGCCGCCATTGAAAGTATTATTTTTTTGGCAACTTGAACCTACACGACATGGCTAGGAAAATATTTGATTAAATAATCATCAGACCTAAAAAACATTTTTATGTTTTAATATAATAATAATAATAATCAAAAAAAACATATGTTGAGATAAACTCCGTGAGGATTCCATATGCACCAAGTTGGAAGCGGACATGGTTAACAAATAAATAATAATAAAGAAATTCAATTTATTAATCAGTTCAAGAATTTCGAATTTTGAATTGATTTTAAGTATGTAATGGAACCTATCTTCCATAATATTTGTTTGGACCCCTTATCTTTTTTGACATGTTTTTTTTGCATAGTGTAGTTTTTGAAAAATATTCCCAGGACAAAAAGAAGATCGGGTGTATAGTTAATTGCAACTGTAGTTGAAAAAAAATGAAATGTTTATTAGCTCTCCCTCTTTTTGAGAGTTTTTGAGAGTGATTGTACTTTTCCAAATTTAATAAATACATTTTTATTCAAAACGTCTCATAAATATTTTTTTAAATACTTTACTAGCCATGTCTTGGTGGTTCTAGTTGCCTATAAAATATTTCCTTCAATGGCGGCAAGTCCGAAGATGTCAAATTATCGTTATACATTTTGAACTTTGTTGACATTGCTATACTTTTTTGTTTTGTTTTATTTAGAGTGCTTTGAAAGTGAAATTGAAGTATTTAAACAGTTATTCTCGGATGTATAATGAGAGATTATCATGGAAGTGTCTGAATCAGGTAGGAAGAGTATTTTCCTCCTGTTAAAGTCTAGTATTTTTATCCTGTTAAAGTCCGGTATTTATCGTAAATATTTCGAAATCGGAATAGGTACATCGTATCCGTTTTGTCTACTGAAGATTTTCTGAAATATATGTGACTACCCTACGACGCTTTAGGCTCACAAAACTGTTAAAACAAAATTTTTATCACAAGCATTTATTTCGATTGCGATTTATGACAATATGAATGCTATGAAACGCCTATTCATATCTTTTTTTGGACCTTCCACATACAAATTTAACGTTTTAATTCATATATTTTAGCTTGCGAACATGTTGTCTCACAAATATTCGATATCGTCGAATACGGAGTGGTTAATATTCCGACTGGTCGAGTTACGGAACTGATAGCCCCTTACATCGGGAACAATATGTAAGTATATGTGGTGCATTATTTTAACTATTTTTGAAATTTCACTACGGCTTACAATAGACATTGCTGGAGTGTCACCCGTCTCTTCTGACTTAAAATTTGGATATAATGTAATATCCGAAAAGGGCGTATTATTTTGAATTTCAAATTTTGCAATACAAAGTTTTGCTGTTTTCAGTAATTTTCAGTAGTTTTCAGTAATTTTTGCTGTAATCCAGGATGTTTTGCGCCACGCAGCATATCAAGAAACGCTCGCTGAACCCTAAGCATTCATATGGAATGCCACATAAGTCACGAAAATCAAGGCTGTATTTTTGCTGCATACCTGATTCTTGCTTCCTGTGCTCTGCCTTTGGCAGCCAATGCGGCAGCATACTTCTGTGATGTCTTCTAAAATTACAATATATGCTTTCCAGCTGGTCAAACTTGTCTCGGCATAAATATATTTATAACGAATGTAATGCCCCCTTAGTTGATCCCCACATTCGCTCTAATCTTTGGGCGGTAGCATGTGTAACAGGGCAAATAAAATAATATTGATGATTCACCATCAAGTGTTGGAGATGTGCACTCCAGGAAATGCTGATAATAGTTAAACTGGGCCTTATTTTTTTAGTTTATTCGTTGCCCGAACCCTCCGAATAATGTTTTGAGAGTTAAACATACTTCAGATATTATAATGCAACAGACGTCAAGGTATAAATACTTTGGTTTTATTTTCAAATCAGTCTAAAAATATAACATATGAGTTTTGAGGTTCAAGCGAAGAATGTTTTGTGCTTAGCTGCCTGGTGTAAAATATATGGTAGTCATTTGGGTATAGTCCCTCCTTTCCTTTAAAATATTTTGCCCCCGGAATAAATAGTGTGATTTGTGATAAATTTGTCTGTTTCAGATCAGAATTTTCCATACTCAAGGAAATCCTCGAATCGTATTCAATAAACGGTTGTGTTGATAAAAACGATTTGAAGTCTGCCTTGTTGCAATGGACAGAGAATTTAAAATCAAAAAAAGAAGAAACATGGTAAAGCATATGTTATCACTATCATTGAAAAGTATTTTTAGCATCAAATGATATCAGTCTTTTGTCCTACTCAATGTATATTATCAAAGGTTGTCACTTTCATACAAAGGCTTTCAAATTGACTAATGGCTTTGTATCCCAAAGTAGTAATTCGAGAAATATAAATTGCAATAAAATTGTTGATATTCTATATATATTGATTTGCATGATTATAATTAAATACCTACATTTCTCAACACCTCATCGAGTACCGGATTTAATTTTTTAAAGAATTAGTGTCAAAATGCAAACATTCTCCTGCACATTAACGGCTAGCTGTTGTTCATTCGTTTCGTATTCGTGTCGTATTGAAATCGGTGGCCGAGTGATGGCAAGTGACGCCATAGTCTATAGCTACCGGAAGCAGGTAGAAAGCGTCTTTTCCCAAACTCTGCATTCGTCATTGTGCTGTTGTCTCTCGGGAATGCTCGAATATTTAACGTCATTGTTTTACCAAAACCGTAGAAATGCTGCAAAATTCTAGCCCGACCTTATAGTCTGCCATAGTTGTTTACCGCAACCGTCGCACTCTGCGAGCAGCTCTTCAGGCCGGGATGGCAAAGCTAGTATCGGTGCTAACCTTTTGGGTGCTGCTCCTTTAGCGCCTGGCTTTCTTGTATACAATTGAAGTTCTGCTAAAAAAAAAAACATGTTCTTTACCCCTTAATCTCATCTTTGACTTGACTATGCTGGAGCTACGCTTTTCACTTCATGTCATTTTACACTTTCTTGTTAACAGTTTGATCCGAGACGATTCCATGGCTACTAATTTCAACAACTCAGAAAATGTGCAGTATTCTACATTCTCCAGCATGTCGAGTCCAAGTAAGTGTTTCCTTAGGATACTCGCATTCTGGATTGATAATCTCATTAATGTGATTTACACATTATCTTGGCTAAGCTGTCACCAATGCGGCATAATATGTGTGAGATTTTGATGGAAGATCATATCCATGCCAGGGAAAATAGCATCTCCCACTAATAAACAATTTTCAAAATCAAATATGGCATTTTGAATATATTTATCAGAAATATTTTTGGCACCTGTGTATATTCAATACGGGTTGTGAACTGGTGTATATCACATTCTAGAAGATATCTTTGCATGTACAGACAATGGTTCTTCACACTGCAAATTGTCAACTTCACACTTATTCTTTTCTGATGTGATTTTATACATGTAAAATCACATCAGATAAGAATAAGTGTGAAGTTGACAATAAATTATATGCTGTTATGTCAAAAACAATTTTTCATTTTGAGAATTTTTATAAAATAGCTTTATATTCTTTGTAAAAGCATGTACAGTTCTCATTGGTTGTGTAAATAAAAATTCAAACATTCTTTACCATTGTAATTTCATTTCAATTTAATTAAATAGGCTACAGAGAGCGCATTGCCGACCTACAAAATGACCTGGCTGAGAGGGAATATATTGTGTGCCAGCTAAAATCGCAATTAGATGTTGCCACTACTCAAACTCAGCTACACGAAGAAGCTCTTGTTGGCTTGACTCAGGAGAGAGATAAGCTTCGCTCAAAATTGATGCAGATGTTAGTATAATTATTTTAATTAAACCTTTTGTAAGGTTTTAGCCTTTAAAGCTGCCCTCTAAGACTGTATATACAATATTTATCGAGACTGGTATAATTAACCCACTAACCCTGAATTATCCTTGACATCTCTCTTTCAAACTGTATTTTCTTAGTAAACATGTTTTTTTTGTAACCCTATCCATTCCCAATGTGGATAATTATGGTCTCCTAATACAGTTTATCTCGACAGAATCGGCTCCCAGTTTTTACAATTGAATGGGCGGGAGGAAATTGAGACCCCACAGAGATTTATGCTATTGAAAAAAAATCCATAGATTGTTCAAAAATCAGTTTATTCAAACCCGTGAAGACTTTAATTGTAGCCAACTACGTTGACTGCTTGGCTATGGCCCCCAAAAATTATTGACAGCAGCTTTAAGGGGGTCCCCACATGTGACCGGTTTTTTAGCTTTTTTTGGGATTTTGTTTTGATGAACCTTATTAACGTAGAAGTTTGAAAATTAAATATTTTCAGACTAAAATCTTCATCACAATGTGTGGTGCACCACTCCAAACGCACTCATTTCGAAAAAAAGGTGGTAAACGGCCTCCATCCAACCGGCTGATTGCCTTATCGGAAATCAAAAAATCTAACGGCGTTTTAATCTATAAAACTGTTAAAATCGTTTGAACTAGGATCTTTTTAGCACAAGTTTTTGAATAATTAAGTTCAAATTTCATGATTTTTTTCGACTATTTGGCTACATAAAAACGATGTAAACTATGAAATCTTAACTCCCCATTAATCTGCTATGCCTGGTCCATAGATAATTCTTTCTTCTTCCTGTTTAAAGTATTTTGAAGCTGCTTGCTTTGCTCTTGCTTAAATTTTGGTTTGTTTCATGAATTGAAATTACATGTGTATTGAAAGTTCTCATGTAACAAGCCGAAGCGTCAAAATGTGACCAATGTCCCGCCTTGAAATAAGTGTAGTCTAACTGCAATAAATTTCCAACGACTTATATTGTAAAATCACATTTCCAGCATATTCTACACGTGTTTAAGAATCATTCTATGCAAAAAAAAAAAAGATTGTTTCAAAATATCACATGGGGGGACCCCCTTAAGTGATTTCTAGGAGTGTCTTTGGAGCAATTACTAGATTATTAAATTCTGAAGTTTTCTGAAATAAATAATCTAAAATTGCTTTTTAAGTGCAAGATTATATTACTTAACTGTACAAAATGGTTATTTTCTAATTGCTACTATATCAATTTTAATGATTGTTTCGAAGGGAACAGCAGAATACTGCCTCAGCTGCGGTGCTGAAGCGGGAATACGAAGAGTTGATGGAAACTTTCAACAGTCTCACAGAGAAATTGAAAAATATGACCAATAATCTAAACACTCTGAAGAGACAAAACAGCGTACTCAGTAACAATATTGCCGAACTAGACAATGAGGTTAGTAAATATTATTTATTGGTTCAGTATTTTCCACATACCAAAATGACGGTGACTACATGATTTGATACAGTGATATCTGGATAATTCATAAAAATGTGATTCGTTTTCTATATCTGCAGACGGTCAATTCAAAGTTTGTTTTGACGACCGTAAAAGATTAAAAAATGTCTATGGGCATACTGTTTTTAATTTATCTTTATGCAACTTTAACTCCTTTACCAGTAAAAAATATGAAATTTAACAACCATACTGGAGTAGTGTTTTCTGTTAAAAAAAGGAAACTTACTATTTGCATTAATAAGTGAATGCAGAAGTTCAAGTGATTTTGTTTTTGCATCGTGCATGTCACCATTCAGCGCTGTTGCCCTCTGCAACTAAATCTTAACGTGTTGTAAGATTGTAGAATTTTGGAATATATGAAAGCAGCCTGGCTGATTTATGCAGTAGGTAGAACAGATTTTTTTTTGTGCAGAACTAAATAAAAGTATTTAGTTTGGTAAAAATGATACAGGTAGATAGGCCCTGCGGGATTAAAAGGGTTGATCAACATTTATCTCCTCTTACATTTCAGAAACATTCGCTATCTATGATGTTGTCAAAATCTAACAAAGACAAAAATAAGACAGTATGTTTGCTGACAGCGGCGGAAAGCAGTATTGCCATGTTGAAATCGGAGTGTTTGCACTTCAAAGAAAGAATACAGGACCAGGAGAAGACGATAAGCCACCTCACCTCCATCAACAATTCATTGGAAATCAATCTGCAGAATACCTCATTGCTTTACAAGAGTCATCAGCAAGCGCTGAATTGCGATGAGAATAGCAATGAGGGTTCAGACCTCGCCTTCGATAGATACGATTTCAGGAAAGTCACTTTCAAAATTGACGACCTTCAGACTCATTCGGGTAAATAAATTAAAAACTGTTCGCTCACACTTCAAATCTATCGCTTTTGCAAATATTTTACATAGTATGCTATTTCGGTGTAGTAAGAATTTCATTGGTTACGGTGCCCGGTTACTATTATGGTTGCAGTTTCCCTCTCAAGAAGGCAGTGACGTATGTACATAGAACATTTTCTGTTCTTCTTTACTGATTTCGAGTGACTTAAAACAATTCTCATTTGAGTTTATCTCATTTTAAATAAAAACAAAATATCTGGCGCCTCAGCTATAAGCAAGCATTAATGACAAAGTATTTATTTAAAAACACTTTTTGTTTCACCTGTGCGTTGTTTGTTCCGCTACTTTGAGAAGCATCATCAGATTCAATGAAGTTTACATATTATCTATTATCGATCGTGATATCTTAGTTGACTAAGTTTTTTATAAAAAAAAATATCTTAGTATAAATATGTATGACATCTCGTATTTAAATGATATTACTCACATCTTATTTTATCCAAGTATTTAAAACAGTCACTGCCTTCATGCATAATTCTTCCAACTCATATTTCTTCTTATGCACTGAATGCCTGTATTTTATTTTGCACTTTTTTTACAAGACGCTTTCGAGGACAAAGAAGCGGAGTCCAGAGAACCGTGCGTAACGAGCACGCCTCGTAACCAATTATCTCTGATGCGAGAATTCTATCAGACGCAGACAGACTGCGGGACTGACTCGTTGGTACCTGGAGTCGGATATGATAATTTTAAATTCATTCTTAACCGATTAAACTCTACGGAACACGCTAAACATCCTGAACGCTGTGTCGAGACTTCTTTTAAATATGATAAAGAGTCGCCTGCCGATATTAGTGATCCTCGCCGACTCACATACGTCTTGGATGAAAATTCGTTAAAAGAAAGAATGGACACTTACGAAACTGAATATAAAAATCAAATAACCACACTAGAAAAAGAATTAAACAGTCAAAAAGATATGAATAAAAGTATCGTAAAAAAGTTGAACAGTAATAACGATGAAATGGCAGAAATGAAACGCACAATAGACGCTTTCAAAACTAGATTGGCCGAAATGGGGGCGCATGAAACGTTGTTGGGTTTTAACATTTGGTGTATGCGTAGACGGCTTAAGAGTCTGCAGTGTGTCTCCGAAGAGAGATCGAGACTTTTCATTCCTAAGATAGAGGACCGGGAAATGTTCTTGGAGAATAGTACGCAGACTGAATGCAGGCCTATTATTGGTAATTTGAAATGTAACATATTTTAGAACCAATTATATTGGACTGCTTTGTGTAACATTTGTATTTATAGACTGATCTGATGCATGTTTTGCTGTGCATTGTGCTATAATAAGCACAGATTGTGGTATTTGTGTTGTCTTTGATCGGTGAAAATAAGTAAAAATTCATTAATTAAACAAATTTATTACATCTTGAACATTTTTCTCTGTTTTTTTTATTAATTTTTTGTTTTGTTTTATGTGCTGTCTTCATTATATTTGTAAATGCATGGCGCATTGGCATCAGCTGTAATAGCATGTGTTTTCTTTTTCGTTTTACAATAAATAAAACTATTCATTAGTAATGTAACAATAATAGTTGTATGTTATTGGTAATGGTTCTTCAAAATTGTCTATTAAATAAATAAAATTATGCTTGCCCTAATTTTTTAGCTAGTTTCTTGCAACTAAATTATATATTTTTTGAATTTGTTTTGTTAATGTTTTGCCATCTTTAATCCAAGGGGTGAGAAGAAAGACTTCTCCACTAATAACTCAGTCAATCTGTTTACAGCTAACTCAATGGGAACCAGTTCAATGAAAATTATATGCATAAATAAAAGTAAATCCAGTGGATTCACAGCCAGAATTCAACGATATTGGTAAGATAATATTTTCTTCTTTAAGTGTTTATAATTTATAGAAAAATCTATGCTGAATACTTTAATTTAAATGCTACAATACAATACCTACTAAATATTCTTATAAGAAAAATTAAAAAAAAACACTTTTCTTCCAGTTGTTTCATGAAATGATTGATTGTTTAACGTAAGAAGAAACTTTATCCAATCGGATGTAAGGTCCTCGTCATATTTGATTATTCATTTTAATTACTTGTCAAGCGTTATCAGACGAAGCGAAAAAGCATCACTTTCTACGTAACTTGCGATGATTCTTCGCTCCACCGTCGTCTAATTTTTATTTTGAGAGGAAGAGCCCCGCAACCCTCAACTTTTAACCCTTTTTCTTTCAGCTCGCATATGTTACAGAAAGTGTGGTTCTGGGGCACAATCTTCTGTTTGGCTATGGCCTGCGTTCACTTGTACAACACAATGAAGTACTGCAGTACGGTGAGGCGCGGCAGCATAGTTAGGATTTTTCCGTGGAATTGGATCACCATTCAAGAATTCCTGCTCTCGATCTTTGAGTATGATAATTACGGACAAGTGCCGATTTGAGTGCAATCATTCATACGTACCAAATAAAATTGTACTATTAGCCGAGTAAAGGACATTTTTTTAATTAACATTGAACCATAGCCAGTCTAGATATAAAACAAATTCAGCAATACTTTTAACTGAAATTAATAGAAAATTTAAATATTTTATTATCAAATGGTAGTGCCCAGTGAAGCTAAGTATTTTAAAAAGCAATTATTTTATTTGAATTAGCTAATTTTACTATTATTATTTGTGCTAGTCACAAAATTGGACAAAGTTGCGCAGAAAACATCCTACTCACATTTGAAAAGGTAACTAAAATCTTTGTACAAGTAGTAAGTATAATTTGGTTTGTGATTCTTATAGCTGTTATACATTTACAATTTTGGGCCATCTATGTATGACATCTCATAAGTTACTTTTAGAAAAATTTTAAATTACCTACTTTGATTCAAGTTTAAAAATAGGGTTCACATATTTGATTTAAATTAATCGGGACCGAAGAAAAAGTTTTGTGTTGAAATGTTTCGAGAGTTTCAGAAAACATAGAATATCATGTGATATCATTTACATAACAAGACTATTTGCAGTATATTCTAAATACAATAATAGTTTAATTAAGAAGGTCAAATTTTTACTGAATATTATCGCTGTGAAACTATTATAATTATACTATTTCTATAATTTGAAGACAACGTTAAAACCGACCAAATATCTAATTCTTAATCTGTCAAATAGAAATGATCTTAATACCATTGACTCCAGTGTGAAGTTAAACAAATATAATATTTGAATAATCAAATCATAAATGGCCTATAGCGTGTTCTTCAACATGATTTTCTCAGCATTCTGAATTTGCCCAATGGATGATTCTGTATAACTAACTCCAATTATGATGTTATTTTTACACATTAATTAAAGATTATACTGTTAAGTATTTTATTGTATAAATTGAATTAAACAGTACACTAAATACCTAGGTAGAAAGGTTGCATGAACATGCATTACTGCATGCTGTCAACAAACAGGGATCCACTGAATCCACGTCAAGTATTCGATATCCGAGTATTTATTTTATATAAGCACTGAAAGTTATTAACCACGCACATCAAAATTTGTGTTATATTTTTTTGTATATTTTGGATATGATATTTATTATTCATTTAAGAATTGCGAATTGAAATAGGTAGGTATGATTTTAATATATATGCGTATTGGAATGTGATTTTTCTCATATGAATCAGACTTCAGTCATCTGACAGTGATATCCAAGACCCGCTGCTTCCAGTTTGACTGTGATCAGTAATAACGCACGGACGGACATCTGTACAGAGTGATGTCCCGTGATTCTCTAGCGAGCAGTACCGGGCAGCTAAACATATATATAAATATCAACAAGAGGCTCAAATCTTAGATTTTTCAGAAACATTATTTATTATCTATAGATTGTCTGTAAAATTATAAGTATGTACACTGTATTCTAGATTTATTTTTTATAAAGTGGTCTGCAAAGGCTTAGTCATCGAAACTTTAAAAGTGGTTATGATAATAATTGTATTTAAAAACAAATCCTAGGCCAAAATTTAGTCAGTAAAATATTTCAATTTTAAATAGGTTAATTTAGCAATTGAAACGTGCCATTTTAATTTTAGTATAATAGTGTGTTTTTTGTCAAAAGATTATTTTATTTTGTTTATAAGAATATAGTAAATTGCTTCTCTCCATGAGGGATTATTCGTGCGTTCAAACAAACTTGCTGCTTTTTATTTAACGTACATATTCATAATGTATTTTATTTTCATATCAAAGCGAGACTTGGAAATTTTCACTGAGCCAATTTTTTAACTGGGCCCCTTTTCCTTTTCATATTAAAATCATCAAAAATATGTTACTTGAATGCCTAAATTCGTTAACATAGTTTTCAATTAACATGTCTTAATTATAAATTAGATTTTTACAAAAAAAATACCGATTGAAAATATGATTTCATAACTGATTCATTCAGCAATTTAGGCCATTCCGTATAATAATGCTTATACAGTGATAGACTGTCTTTCTTCAGTCATCCATTATCACTATGTTCATTTTTGGTTGTCTCTAAAAGATATTTTTTCGGTCCCAAATATCGAATAGCAAGAATCTACTGTATTTGAGATTTAAATATAACTGGAAAGAAATAACCTTTCTATAATGTTATTTTTTTGAAAAATCTGCAGTAGTGTTTTACTTCAAAATGCTTTAAAAGTTTCCATTGACTTGACCAATTTTTATAAACAAATAATGTTTACATTATATTTCATTACTTTATAGCCCTTTTAATTCCGTTTCAATGTGAATGTCAAACAGCTTTTCCAGTTATTATGCTTAGTTCTTTTTACTGCCAACTGGAGGAAATCTCTTCGTGAACTTTACTGTTTAAGAAATAAAGACCTTCCATATATTCTAATTGGTACAATACTAATTATCAATTTTGGTGAACATGTAGTATATATAATCTAAGACAATGTTTTATGCTTCATTTAAGAAATAAAAGAAATCTTCCATCACAATTGTTGCCATTTGGCTGATAAGCATTTATAAGCAATGTTGTATGTTACAACATATTGTGATAATCTTATTTTTTTTTTATGCTGGTTACATTTAATAAATTTATGATACGTAAAAAAATTATATGTAAATACATTTGTTAATTTCATCACATACATAGAGGTACTCATTGTTTTTTATTTCATAATTTAGTGATAGCAATATCTCAACTTTTAGTTGTCAAAAAGTATTTTAAATTATTTAGAATATCATAAAAAATATGACAGTTTTGTTCTAAATTAATTGTCAAATTGATTAGAAAAAACCCTATCAATTATTTATATGTTATAAATTTTATAGGATAATAGAAAAACATTTATTACTTTAATAAAAAAATAATTGAAATAAGTATGGTGTTTTATTTTTATTGTAATTTCAGTTATGTCAATTCAATAACTGGGACAGAAAAAAAAATTACATTCAGGATCTTTGATATACAGTGGAACCCCGATCTTACGTTCCCGCATTAACCGTTTTCCCGCATTGTCCGTTCATTTTCTATAATCCCGGCCAAACACCCATAAGAACAATGTTAAAAAATCCCGCATTATCCGTTTCCCGATTTTACGATTTCCTCGATTAACGTTGAAATTTTATGGTCCATTCATAAATAAACCCCGATTTACCGTTTTGTTGAATTTTTCTAAGAAACACATTCGGCTCAATCTCATCAGTTCGCAGAAAAGAACCGAAACTGCAAGTGTACTATTGTTAACGTTTTATGGTCATAATGTTTCCGGTGATATATCACTTACTAAGCACTGCAAGTGTGCAATTTTTTACGTTTTATGATCATAATGTTTTCAGTGATCTCAGCACTGTGTCCTGTGTACATACAGACTCCAGTCACGTAACTGTGTTTACACAAGTCGATCAGCGCCAGTCTAATCACTGATTTTTCGTAAATTCCCAATTAACATGCCCCCCTCGAAGAAAGTTAGAACTCTCGCTGAGAAACTGAGAATAATTCAAGAGGTCGAAAAAAATCCAGGAGAAAAACGAGTTGACATAGCAAAACGTCTGGGACTGACACCATCAACTCTGAGCACGATTTTTGCAAGAGAGACAAGAGTGACATTCGCAAAACAATTGAAAATCAGTTTTTCGGGAAGAACTGATGGAAATCGAAGAGGAATCAATTCATTCATTTGGTGATGACTGGCGTCTTGCAGCTCAGGAGGACCTCGACTTAAATACGTATGTGCAGTGTGACAGTGAGCTAGCCACATGTGGCGTCGAAACAATCGAGTCATTATGTGATGCTACTAATGACAACAGCAAAGAAGAAGATGACCAAGAATGCAATGATGAACCTGTCATTTCATTTGAAGAAGCGTTATTAGCCTTCGAAAAAATAAAAACGTTTTTCTACTCTAAGGACATAGAATCATAGATGAATCTGCAGTCAGGAAATTATGCGAAATCGAAGGATCGAAAATGCCTCTGAAAGAGGCGAAACACGTGGCACAGTTAGTTATTTTAAATTTTATATTAAAATGAACTTCCACAAAGTTACCGCCGAAACCATCGAAAATATCGAAGGATCATTTTTAAAATTGAAGTGCAAAACTGCAAAGAAGCAACTAATTATTAAAGACTTTTTTAAAAATGTATGTAAAAGGTAAAATAAATAAGTTTTTTTAAATGTTTTACTTTTTTTTTTTCATATTTTAAACTTTCCCGCATTGACCGTTTCCCGCATTTTCGATTTTTTTTCACGGTCCTTTGAAAAACGTAGAATCGAGGTTTTACTGTATTTCAATAAACACTTTTTTAACTAACTTGAAAAATACACAAATTTCGAATCAATAAAACTTTGTTAAATATAACAAAAATTATTATATTTTATGCCATTTTCACAATAGGTTCCCATAATCAATTCAGGGCTTCAATTTATTGTATGGATACGGGGGCTGTCGTAAGTTATGACTTCATATTGTAATAAATAAAAAAAAAGTAAGCTGTGGTCACTCCCGGTCAAATACAAAGGTTAGAGCAGATTGTTAACCGGAAGGCACTGAAAAGTAAAGTGAACAATCATTTTTAAAATTTTATAATATGCACCATTTTACTGGAGCTTAATTATTTTAATTATTTTCCTTATTGACTGTATCAATAACTAGCCTTTAATAAAATCAATAAGGGAAAAATATTAAAATTTCTGAATAAAAATGACGTGGGCAGTCCAAAAAGAAAATGGACATAGAAGATTATGTACACACCCAGGAAACATAGCTAAACGTCGGTCATGGATCTAAAAAACAAGTATGTTAGTATAAAGAAGGAAGATATAACAAACTTGCTTTTAATATTGATAAATCCAGTCTTTTATTCTTTACAAGGGGCTCACGGGTGTTATTCTATCGCTATTCAATGAATGGCCGAATTCTCTCGCGGATTTCATCAGCTAAAGATCTTGGCATACAATTTGAGAGCAAACTAACATTCAGATTACGTGCAAAAAAGCATTGCAAATGTTGGGCTTTTTCTTCCGTACTACCAGGGTCTTTCTGGAGTAAAATTTTTGATCCTAATGTATATTTTTTAGTTCGAAGCCGGCTTGATAGTGGATCGACTGTTTGAGAGGTGGAGGTTCGCGAGGTGCGAAATTTGTTTTTAATATGGAGAGGGTTCAGAAGAAATTTTTGAGAATTCTCTATTTGAAGACATATGGATACTACCGATGGCTTTATCCAACCTATTTTTTCTTAGGCATGCTCACATTCAATAGTTTGAATGCTGGATCGGAAATGTACCTGGCGATATATTTCTTTCGACTTATCTGAGGCCAAAATGAGAATTCCACCATTCTTGAGAATGTTAAACTGAATGTTCCTGATATTTTTTTGAGGAATCGTCAACATGAGTTGTTTGCTCTTCCAAGGAGTAGAACCAGCCTGCCAATGGGGATGCCACTGGGAAAAGATTTAGCGATTTAAAACGGTATTGCTTCGAATGTCGTCAAATTTCACATGGACGTGAGTGTTATACTTAGATTATACTTGATTTAGTCGGAACTCACTCGGTTGACTCCTTTACCAATTTCCAATGTAATTATTTCACTCTTATAACGGTAACTGTATAACTTTTTCTTTTAATGTTTTAATCTCTTTTCACATTGCAAAAGCAATAAACTTATAATATGTAGTTTTTGTAATGTAAGTACATATTAAATTAAATAAATAAATAAAAAAGAAACTCGATTACAGTTGTATTATTGGCACATTTGGGTGAAAAGACACCAAATTGCACATCCAGGTAAATTACATTCAAATGCAAAAATTAACCTTCAGTCTAAAATATATTTAAATTGAAACTACCAAATATTAGATTACAATATTGTGTGATTGTGTTTTGTATTTAGAGTCATCTTTAAATAAACAATTTATAAATAATTTAATTTTTGTTTCACGATATAAAAAATGAAGCTTAATAATAAACATTTATACATTTTGCTTTGTGGCAACTTCTTTTCACCCCATCGCATTTGATTCAAATTTCTAAACCGCGTAAGAGGATGGGGGATATTGAACAAACTTCTCTATATCAACGAAAATCACATTTTCTGTCAAAAGATTCCAAAGTTCCCATGATTTAACCTATAATACGCAAATTAAACAAAAATGACAAGCAATACTGGATTGATGGAGAGTTTGAGAAGGCCAATTGGAATTTTAAACAGAGTAAGTAAACATTAAACACAAAATCCAAGCAAGGAAATATCAAATTACGTTACTCAATTGCATTACTGGTGATCACACATCAGCGAAAATAAATATGCGCTCAATGCATTTATTAATGCAATTCATACGATCAAATAAAAATATTATACAGAATATTAGCCATATATATGTACGTAAAATTAAAGTTGAATTAACTAATCCAGGAAACATAAGCGAACAAAAAACTTACAATAATAAAAAATAGAACAGTTATTTTGAAATCAGAAGTTGTCTTGAGGAACTGTGAAATAGTAAAAAAGTCAGTATGCAAATATATAATGAAATACTTATTATCTCAGACTGGGTAATTTGAAATCCGTTCCAAAAGAGTACAGTGCAAAAACTAAAATATTTCCGACTTTATTTTGTAAATGTAGGTATGCGCTTTTCTTCGGAAATGGATAACGAGTATGTAAAAAAAAATGAAAACGAAAGTCATGGTTACAATTTAAGGTGTATTACCCCGTAGAGAATTCTTCAATATTTAATATTGTTTCATTCATTACTAAATTTATTGGTGTCCTTGGAACTATTTAAAATCTACAGAGGTAATTGTACTTTCATGTACTGCTGAAGAAATATGGAGAGCTGACATCGCCCGATAACTATGAAAGCAATTATAGAGACATTAGTAGATTTTCATCCCAATACTGCCGTTAATTGATATCTTAGTCATCGATCGAGTAGTCTCAATCCATATAGCTTACATCGCTTGGGCTAGCGCGTTGCTCACTAGTTTACTTAATTGCTTCGGACCTTCAATTAGCGACGCAATCAAAACTTATATTTATTTCAAATTTTGGCAGCATTTCGCATTATTTGAATAAATTCGCATATTAACGGCATCTTTCAATTTGCTACGATTCAAATATAATATATCAATATCAAATGATAATGTAAACGAAGAAATTATTTCCGATAAAATAAGGAAAGAATACTGAGAGCATATTTTTTTGTTATTTGAATCAGAATTATAATAAAACCTTTTAGCATTCTGATTTTGCGCCCTGTTTCAATAGATCATTTTATCAATAAAATTATAACTGATATGTAATTTGTTTTATCAGAATCTTACGATAATCCAACAAGGAATCGAAATTATTGTTGCATAAATAACATACAATAATATTTATGAATTTTTCCTTCAATTGTTTTTGTCAAGAGCCAACATAATATTATATTGTTGTAATACAATCGTTAATTAGAAAATACCAGTTTGCTAATAATACAGTCATAGAAAACGCCAAAACATACCTATCTTTACCATCGGCGCCACGGAGGCCTCAGCCTCCTTCTCGGTACCTGCATACAGCCACCGACCCAATTTCCCGATCAGAATATTTCAATTCTGATCGGGAAATTGGGTCGGCTGATCTCGGGAAAGAACCGAGCTAAACGTGAATGGGAACGCAACGCCAACTCAATAGCTGGAATAGAATACCGCCGCCGTGTCGCGGTAATGCGACACGAAGTCAAGCTACTCCGCGAAAATTCGTCCAACGAAAAAATCACGCGCTTCAGGGCGAAATACTCCACGATCCACCAACTGACGGATGGCTCCAAGCGCCGACTATTCACCATAGGTCTGTTCAAAAAAAGTGTGAAGGCTTTTGATAAACTCAAAGAGTCCGGCCTCGATTTACTTACAATCCGATTATTGAAATCTTTTTTCACCAACCGACAATTCCGCTTTATAATCAACAGCTCGCGTCCCCACAGCCATTGTCCCGCAAAGTGCCGCCAGGGCCGCCCTCTCCTCACTGTTGTACAACCTTGACACCAGTGATTCACAGCCTGCGGCCCAATATGACAAATATCAATTACATATTTTCTTCAGAACTTTCAACGGACGATCGTAGAACAATATAAATTAATATATTTTTAAATTCAATTAAGCTTGAGGTTAATGCACCAGCATCTCGTGTCACCACCATCAAGAACCCTTCACCAATTAACATCCTCTCAATCACCAATAATGTGCCTACATATGGAAAGGAGAAACGGAACTTACACACCCCTTACGTCCTTATATTTATAAGTAGAAAATCCATCATAAATAAATAACTTCTTTCGCTCCGTGTCCATAACCTGGACGTCTTGTCCCAAATCCCAATAGATTTTTAAAAAATCGTTGCCTAAATTTAAAAAAAAATCATGAAATTATATAAATTCAACATTTTTTACTTATAAAAAACAACCAGAAAAAATATTAACATTTTGGCTGGAGGTTCTTAGAAATCTTAGTAAATCTGGGCCCGGTTATCGGGCTGATCTGGCGACGCCATGAACCAGCAAAGAGTGTACTGTCTATTAATCATTATTAAAGGCATGGAGAAAAAGCAGGCCAGATGTTGACTTGACAGAGCTTTGAATGACTGTGTTCTGTTCTGGATGTCGATTTAGACAACGGTTACTTTGGATAGATATTTCTGAAGAAAGTTGTTTGAGTCAGCCAGAACTCACAATCCTACAACATCTTACAAAACTTCTTACATGTTCTACTTCTGAAGTAGCAAATTGACTGATTTAGGAAGCCTAGGTTTATCCTAGACCAGGGGTCGTCAACCTTTTTATGCCTACCGCCCAGTTTTGCTTATTTTTCATGGTAAAATTTCTTTACCGCTCACTAAAATCGCTATATTTTTTATCTAGTTTATGGGTGAAAAAATATCTTAAAGGAATTTAGAAGATTTGAAAAAACAAGCTTTTATAAAAAAAAAATCAAATTCAATTCAATAATTCATTAGAACCTCGAGCTTGATGCTGTGAGATTAAATATTTTTTGTCTGGTTCATTTTTCGTAAAAAACCAATGAGGGTCTACTCTTTCAGAGATTTTCAGATAACTTCTTTGTTTTGTCATGATTGTGAAAGATTTTGGGGTAAAAGAAAAAAATGCACACCGCCCACCAGGGAAGCCTTTACCACCCACTATGGGGTTGTATGGACCAGGTTGACGACCTGTGTCCTAGACAGAAGACAATCAAACTATTATGCATACAGCGGAAACCTAAGTGTTTTTTTTTCTACAACCACCAGCTTGACCTTAAACAAAAATATGGTATTAAAACTATGTGTAACTATATTTGTTGTATATTATCCTTTTTTATAGAAACCCATAGAGCTGTCATGTTTGACTGGGCCAGCACCGTTTGTTCTAAGACCATTTGCTGGCTTGTACAACCCATTCTCGCACGGCTGTTCTATTTTGTGCAATCACCCAGCTGATGCAGAAATTAAAGATGTCGTCAAGCGAGCCAAGGACTCTCTGGTAAAGAATAACAAAATTAATTACTCTAGTAAAATATATTAAATATCAGTGTTTTCGAACAATTATTATTTAACAGAACAGAGATATTTGGACAGTTGAAAAAAATCTTTTTAAGGAGCTCTGCATTGAGTACTGGGCATTGAGCAGCAGTGGATAAAGCTGTTACGCTCAATGTTACATGAAATCAATATACATATAGCTAAATCATTATTACAGAATAATTGGTATTTATTGATTTATAGATTTCTGAGACAAAAAGTGAGATCCTAGTAGAAGAAATGGCCAATATACGATCATCATTGCAGCTGGCAATCAAGCAAACAGAAGTGGAATCTTCTGTAGACTTCGTACCGGAAGAGTTATTCAAGAGGTAGATTATTCTTCTGTGTCAAAATTTATCATTGTCAATAAATGCATAATTATTATTATCATCTTAAGTCTAATGAAAAAAAGATTATGTCGTTTTGAAAATGGATTCAATACTTTTTGTACTTTAGTCATACCATGCTTTGAATTGATTGATTTTATAATGGAGTTCTATCAAGTGAATGCAAGTGAGCTAAGTGCTACAGCAGTAACACTATGCTTAATATTAAATTCCGAAGAGTTCAAGATACGTATGGTAATGACGAATTTATTAGAATTAAAATTAGCACATTACTAAAAGTGCATGCCATCAAAATCACATCAAAATCTGTTACTTCTGAATAAAATTTCTATTCACCGCCATGTCCAAATTAAGTCAAATATTATAATTTATTGCACATTCCGATACGTTAGATTGACATCTTACAAAAATTATTTATTCTAAATTCTTAATTCTTCGGAAAAAAGTACCATATTGTGGGGCTTGGGACATACACGAAGACATCGACACTTGAAGATAATAATCAGCCTATGAAACTTAATTATAATGTGTTAGACGATAAGTAAACTAACAGTTAAGGAAATGTCTCTAAATCTACTGGATTGACAAAGTGGCAAAAAGTGAGATGAATAGTACTCTCCTTCTTTATTATAACATTGAGTTTGTTAGTATAATTAATGAGATACCTTATTTTCTACTTTAGATATACAGATACAGATTCTCGACCTTTGACACCGGCTCCAACGTTGGCAAGCGCAGTATCACGAGGATCTCTAAGAAGGCGGTGTCTAACACCTGATCAGCCACCTGCTACCAGACAAACGTTGATTTTAGATTTGCGAAGGAGCCACAGTCAAGTAACTCTAGAATATAAATAACTTTAATATAATATTCAGGAAAGAGAATCGATGTTGATTATTCATTGATAGTAATGAATAAAGGATTATTTACAAAGATTTAGTTGAAACTTTTATAATTCATTAACTTGAACTGACACTTACTAAATGGTTTCTATTCTTTAAATCATATATAAGAATAAAAGTAATATTACCACATGGATGAGTTCATGGGATAGATAAATTACAGTTAATATTTTACATATTACTCTGCGGTCTTATAAGGGTTGATCAAATATTTTAAATATTTTTTTTATTGCTGTGCACATTTTCAATTACTGTGATATGAAATAATAACTTTGGTGTGATACTTAAAAGGAAACATTGTGCTGGCATGGATTTCACACATCAGAACTTAGCAGTGGCATTGGAATAAGCAGCGTAGGTGCCAGTTTGAGTATTACGACTGCCCATTCACCAACAAAGTCAAACGATGAGATGATAAATCAGATTCCACCCTTGGTTTCTCCAGTGACACTGTCAAGGAGGTCTCCATATCAGCGAGGCAACCTTTCTGATCGAGGACAGAGAAATTTTCAAAAGGTGACACATGGAATTGAACATCAGGAGTAATATAACTATCTATTTGGCAAATTGAAAATCGAAGAGAAAATTAAAATAAATCTATTTATCTATCTAATAATACAAGACACTAAAATTGATCATCCAACTAATGTTGAATCTAATATTTATTATATTGGTTAAAAGAAGCATTCATAGATATTATTTATTCTCATTTAGAAACTATTACAGACAGATGACTCTTGATATGATTAATTATTTATTAATCTAAATACCTTTAGAGTTTAGAGCTTAATTTTTTTAACCATGTTTGCTCCCAATGTGGATTATATAGACTTCCCAATAGTGCTTAATCTTATATGTTTTTCATTCAGAATTGCGTGTAACTTTTTTTGAAGTAAGGGCTTTTACAAAACTCATGGCTAGCTAGTCCCCATATCCCGTTAAAGGATCGGAAGGGTTCTGAAGGAGCTTTAAACATCCATACCTTTTGAGCAGAGTCAATAGAAAAATCATTCTATAGAACTGTTTTTACAGAAATTTAAGCAAACGAGCATCGCAACCAAAGCCAACTACGACCACTCAACCACTGGCTTAGATTTTTAACAAGCACAGTGTTATTAGTAAATTTGCTTTAAATATTTTATTTAAAATCAAGATGTGGGTTCTGGCACCATTTTTTTTTTATAAAAAAGAACTGCTTATGTAATTAAATGAAATACTGATAGTGTTGATATTGGTAACTGATATCACAAGTATTGAAAACCTGTTGTTATACGGTATCATAGGGATTATCTTCAGACATAAGTAATAATTTGTGTGACTTAAAGTAAAATCATTATGAAAACTAACAAAATATCAATATTAAATAAGCCATCTGTGGTAAAACCTAAAGATGAATTTAAAACAGTCAAATTTAGTTTACCAGTGGTGTTAAATCGGACAGTAACAAAACCTGGGCGGTTCAATGAGACCAAAGAAACGGTGGTGGAAAAATCTTTCAACAGTGACATATTACATTGCAGAGATAACGTCACGACAAAGAAAACCCCGAAATCTAATAAGAAACGTAGGTCAGCAAAGAAAAGAGTAAAAAATAAATCAAAATTCTCTAATAAGAAACGTCAGTGCCAGTTGTCTGTTACGCCATGGCCTGATGAAATTTCAAAAGATTTCTTTACATATCTTGAGGCAAGTTAATATATTATGAAAAGGATTTCATATACATCTGATTCTTGTTGTTTTCAGTTTTTTGTTAACATATTATAATCCTTTTTCAAATAAATTTTACAATCCTTGTAAATACTCATAGAAGTGGCTTTAGCCGATTCAAGTTCATGTCAAAATGTAGTTTAATTAAGTTCGTCAGTCTTTCAACTTAATACACACAAAAATTCTCTTTGTCTCTATTGGTGCATTGAGGAAATATTGACAGGTGGTACTGTCTGGTAATATATACTAATATTTATAGCTGTACTCTTTCAGAACCAATTGAGGGTGTTGCAAGCAAAAAATCTTCCGCCTAAAATTGAAAAAACTCCTAGAGGAAGAATTGAAGAAATATGTCGACCTGAAATCACAACTCCAGGCGACTGTGAGGATGATGGCGACGAAGGAGGAGCGGGAATGGGAGAAATCAGAAGAAGAGGGCGGCGTAGAAAAGGAAGAAACAGACTTATGTCGGCTGCTTTAATTGCAACAGCTCAGAATGATCCAGAAACACAAGTAAGGGCAAAAGGATATATCCTGGTTATTATTATACTTGATAAAATTGGTTGAACGGCTGGAATACAGTTGAAGGCACAACTATCAAAACCCTACTCACATAATGTGTTATTAACCTGAGATGAATGCCAATAAATATAGCTGCTATGTTGTACATGCCCAATAATTCATGCTGACTTGTCTTCAATCTAGGCCATCTGTGAGACATTTGATAAATGTTTTGGTTCACTTTTAAGATTGCAGGTATAGGATCAGAATCACATAATGCAAGTTCAAGAGGATCTCTTGCCCAACAAGAAGAAATGGAAGCAGACATTCTGAATGCTCTGGCGGTCGGTATCTTGAATACTGTTGTCAAGGATTCATTTTTAGAGCCAGACATCTTGAAGCACTTGCAGAGAGAAGTGGATTCACAAGCCATCGAATTAGAATTCGATCCCAAGGTATGTAGCACCTAATGTATGAATGGTGTAACATGTAATATTATGATGTTGAAGGCATGTCTCTTAATTTTACATGGACAGCCTTGAATACAATATAATATGATTACAGAGACGCTGTGTGCTAGAAGAAGCACTTAGGACAAGGCCAGAAAGAGTGTTTGGCAAAGAAATGCACGCTCTTATAAAAGAGTTTCAACTTCCCCCTGTAAGCTTGGACAAATGGTTACATTTACCCAGAGTTTTTTCTAGGAGAAATGCTATATTCTCACTACCTATTGATCGTAGAGAGTTGCAAAGTGAGTACATTTAAATAATCAAGAATATATAAAAAGGCATGTATTTAATGGGTCAGTAACTAATTCAAGTTTTGGTCAGTTAAATAAATAAATGGTCAGTTAAAAATCAAAATGGTCAGTTAATATTATAAACGGTCAGTTGTCATTGTATCAGTGTGAATGTGGTCAGTTATTCAAATAAAATGGTCAGTTATATATTTTAATGGTAAGTTATTTAATAAAAACGGTTAGATTTTAATTTAAATGGTCAGTTATTTAAAAAAAATGATAAGTTTTAGTTTGACAGCTTGTTAATTTTATCAAATATTACGACCATAGAGGCAAATTTGTGACATGTTCTATGAAAAATTACCGCATGAAATGAACTAATTTCTTACGTTCAGGTATTTGGATATACATAATATTAATTTAATAAGTGTAAAGTTTACGATAGTATTTAAAATGTTTTGTTTTTAATTGTTCGAATAATTGTTTTAAGTATTTATTACTGACCGTTTTAAGAATTTATAACTGACCATTTATCGAATTAGAAACTGACCAAATAATTACTAGTCAATAAAAATACCAATATTTTTTTAAAGTAAACTTAGTACAAAATAATTGGACATTAAAAAAACTGTATGTTATCTATCCAAGATGAGTGATTCTCATGAATTTATTTCCTCTAATGAGTAATGACTCCTTTCCTCATCAAAAACCTGATTAGCAGTAATATCCTAGAATCAATCATTGTCACACTACAATCATGTGGAATAATAAAGAATTTCTTTGAAATATTCATATAATAATTGAGTATTAAAACAATACATTTTTCAATGTCCAAAATTTGAAACACTTCAGAATTAAATACAAAATATTTGTATTATTTTATTTTCTTCTTGAAAACTAGGCCCTTAAAATAGTTTGTAGGCTTTTTGCTCCTTCCTGCCCCTTTGCACTGACTGATTTCACAGTACTTTCCTGTCTATGAATTGATGTATCTGTGATATTTTTAAGTGTTTAAGTACTTTAGTGAAGAAATATATATGTTACAGTGAAACTGTATTCTCAGTGAAAATGTATCAAGTAATAGTTTTTTATGAAAACATGATTTCACTGGTCACGATCAGGGAAATTATTGGCCCAATTCGATGATTTGCCTGGCCTAAAATTTTGGTTTAATTCAATGAAACAAAATCAGCAAGTAGTCCCTTTCATAAAAAGAGAACCAAAGAAAAACACAGACAAACATAGGGCTGAAGATAGGGCGGTCAAATTTAATTTCAATGACATCTTGGAGAAGAATATATTTTCACTGTAACATATACATATATATATACTTATTGATGCTTTTAAAATTTGCAGATCTTCTACCCATGCAGTATATTTCTGAATATATCAAGGTATCAAGCTCAAAGAAACTTCTTTACCAAACAGTCCTGCAAAAGTTTCATCCGGATTCATTTTACATGTCTTTAGAGGTATTGTAGTAGTCATTGAACAACAATTGCAGGGAAACGATTATTAGATACTTTCACAAAACTTCAGGGCAATTTTTCATTTTGAAGAGAAAGATATGAGATATAATACAAATTTCATACAGTGCTCACCAATAAATAGGATTATGTAAAAAAAGGAAATGATTTTTTATATCAATTGTTTTAGATCATTTCTTAAAGTTTATTTAAATCTTTGTTGGCAAAATTTCTCTGCAACAAAAGGGTAACTTAATCTATTAATAGTCTTAAGAAGGGTCTACAGAAAGTTTCTTTAGGATTAGACAATAGAGTCAAGGAGGTTGTGCGTAGTAGAAACAGTTACAGTAAATCATAATCAATTGTTCAGAAGATGTGATAGTAAGTATGATAAATTATTCTTATTTCAGACCATTAAGAATGCTCTTCAGGTAATGATGGGTGAGACACTTGACGAAAATGAAGCTGAAGATTTCAAATCACTGCTAGAATGGCATTTACTGACACCAGAAGAAATAAAAAGTATGGCAGCAAAAAGTGTACTTGACTCGGAAGAAATTACCCACGAAGTACCCGTAGTCCAAAGATTACCAAACACAGAAAAGGAAAGCTTATTCGCTGAATATGATATAGTGCCAGAAGTTAAAGAGGTAACAATTATGGATTTGGTATCTATTGACAGGAGTGACATATGAAATGTTGAAAATGTGAAGTTCACACTATTTACTAATAGCCACTCAATACTGACAGGCTTTAAATAAAAGTTATGAAATTATCAATGATTTCAATCAATAGAAATTACAATCACAGAAACTTCCCCATTAATCTCCCTCAATGTACAAAAGATCTTGACCACCTTTTTCCCTTTTAACAATGTTAACAGTAGAGCCATTTGTTCCTAAAATTATTTGCTACTTGTCTATCTTCTTGAATCACACATTGTGTGCTCATCAATTAAATCTTATAGTTGATATTTGTTAGTTTTATAAGTTGCTGTATCTCACTTGTCAGAAGAAAAGCCAGCTGTGGTTTTTTCTTTTACTGACAATACGATACAGTCATGCTTTTCTCAAATTTATACTCAGATCATATATATTTTCGCTATATCGTCACTATACATTAATGTCTGTGGCGGATGTTCCTGTTTACTGACTTCTTGTAATCTTATGTATACTAATTTTATGTTTTCATTTCAGGAAAAGGAAACCGAAGAACCTAAAATACATTTTAGAACATGGTGTGGTCTCTGTGCACTCTGTGAAAGATTAAATGCACCTCTTCCATCAATGAGAATAGACCCTCCCCATGAAGTAAAATACAAAAGAAATAATATCTTATTTTTATAAACTTATTTTCATCTATTGTTAACTGAAAAAAATAACCTTTTATATTTTTGATAATATTAATTGAATCACAATGTTTTTTTATTATTTAAGTACAATAATTTCCAAAGAATACATATTTTATAAATTTCAGGTTGAAGTTGCTGATTTTGATACACTGGATGGAAAACTTGCAAGCCTACAGATAAATGAAAATGTATCGTATATTTTATTAGCAATTCAAAAGACTCATTCTGAAAATGTGACAATTTAATAATTCCTATTTTCAAGAATTCAATAAAAACTTCAATGTGTCTCTCATATTTCAAAAATAGCCAAAATATTGGTTCAAAGTAAAAATGATGACAATTAAGTAAATGATCATAAATTTATTTAGAAAATAATTTTCTATAAAATAAAGTTGTATATTTTTTTTCAATGTAATAAAAATTTAAGAGTTATAAACTGAAAAAAAAAATTATTTTATTGATTGAATTGGCATGTGAAACTTTTTTGAAATACATAATTTTTAAGATTTTTCTAATTAAAAAAAATATAAATAATATAAATTTAATTTTCCCAAAAAAAAACTCGGTAAAAATAAACACAATTTAAAGTTAAAAAGGCCACTGACATGATTATGGTCAGAGTAAGTACCGTTATAATTGGTTGCCTTTGATTTATATAAAATAATTAATTATAATATTATTGATATAAATTATTTACTTAGTTCTGACAGTAACTGGTATACGTAGTCAGTATTTATATATGGATAAATTACAATGGCAACACTTTTGACACGTAACGTCATTCGTGGCGAAAGTTGGCCTGGTTGCGGCGATTCACTTAGATATTTTGTGAACGTAGGTTAGCTGTATCAGTCGTCAATACGGTGATTTTATCTCTTCAAACTAGAAGTACAGAAGATTTATAAATTAAAAATGACTTCCAAGACTGTGAATAAAGCTTTTACCAAGGAAGAAGAGCTTCTTTTGCAAGATTTTAGCAGAAATGTATCCACAAAATCGTCTGCCTTATTTTATGGAAATGCATTTATTGTTTCTGCTATCCCAATCTGTGAGTAAATGAACTTAATCTTATTTATATATTATCCGTTTTATGTACGTATCATTTTTTCAAATTATCATCAAGTCTATCTCATAAAATCCGTATCTGAATTATTTCATATAACCTATATAGCTCATGCACAAGAAAGTGGTAATTAACTTAAATGTATTACTTTCTCCGATTGAATTCAGCCAATCTGTTTTTATTGAAAATCTTTATTCCCGAGGAATTGCTTGAAACTTAATTCTTATTAGATGACAACTTAAAACAGACTTCATTTAACCAGCAAAAGTTTTTCTATGTAGAAGAAACATTATTTTACTTTATTAAGATCATTGAATGAGTGTTTTTAAACTTGTGAGTAGTGTTAAAATATATGAATGTATAAATCAAAAAAGCATTCATATTATTTACATATATACGCTCCTTGTTTTGCCTTTATTTGAAGAATCTTTATATTCTTACTTTCCATAGGGAGTTTTACTTGAGCGCTTCCGACCAACGCCAAGCCTCATTTTACTTAACTATTATAACGTTGAATTGAACTGGATTATCTAAGATTGTTCTATATTCCAAATGAATGCATAATGACATTTGTGCATTCATGACATAGATCTATCAAACCAGTTTTAATTTTTTTTACCTCACCCTTCCCTAGATTATTATTCTATTGACATATAAGTAAATTCAAGCAATATACTTCAATAGAAAGTTTCAACGAAATATACCCACATCAGATACTGTAAATATTTTTTAGAAAGCGTTTGCCTTTATTAAAACAGATTAGGCTTTTGACAAATTGAAGATTTCACACACCTATGTTCGGGACGTCTTGTACAAAAAATTGGGTAATCATTGAAACTAGGTGCATTAATTCATTGACAGATAATCCAAAATGGCCTCTCCAGCAGTGTTCCCTATTAATGAGATGTCTATTTCTACGTAGTCACAAGTACAAGATGTTTTGGAAATATAATTCTATTATTAATAGTGTCTGGTATTCACTGTAAACTGATCAACATAATAAGAAGATTAAATGTGAATTTTTTGAAAGGTTAGTTTAATAATCATTTTTTATTTATTATTTCAGGGCTGTTCTGGAGAGTTCACATGATGGATGTCTTCTCATCTCTCGCTTGGTTCGTATTAGTGACTTGCGGCAGCACCTACCTGATGGCTATGGCATACAGAAACACTAAATTCACCCTAAAGCACAAAGTGGCCATTAAACGGGAAGATGCTGTCAACAGGGAAATGACCAAAAAACTCGCCGAAGACAGAAAGATGAGCAGAAAGGAAAAAGACGAAAGGTTCATATTTTTTTTTACTTTAACCCTTTAAGCGCCAAGCCAATACCATGGATTTTTGCTGTACGCCACCATTTTCAATCATCGATTTTTCCATGAAAATGCCACGTAACATACCCGGAAAATAATTTTATACTCAAATTATTATTGATTTTCATAGAAAAGTGAAAAAAATATATCAAAAGTACAAGATTTAAAAAACGTCTCTAGGGCTGCCAAAAACAATAAATATTATTAATAAAAATATGAAATATACATATAAATATTTTTTATATCAAGTTATTTTTTCTATAGTAAAACAAATTATATCGTAAAAAATAATGTAATTTATGAATAATATTCCACATTGTTACATGTTACAAACTTTAACTAAGGCACACAATAAAATATATATACGGTATTTGAAATAAGGATAATTTAAAATTAATATACATTATTTGACAATCAAGTTGTACAATTTTGAGTAGGACTCGACATAGTAGTTGCTCATTACCTTTGCGATGTTGAGCTAGATTGGACAAAAGAGTTATAGGATTCAATGTAAAAAAACAATTACTGATTAAAATCAATGAATTGCGTCACAATTCTTTCAATCGAAAAGCCATTTAATAAATTATGTACAATAATTTTTTTCATTCATTATCTATCCAGGCTTAATAGGAATCTACTTACTGTATAGTATTTATTGTAAATATATTGGAACAGTAAATTAAAATTAAGTCAGTTCAAGTACATCCGTGCACTTGAAATGCCTGAAGAAACCCTGGTCGTTAGCGACAAAACTCATGGAAAAGTACATAATTCAAACAATTCAAATTGAATGTTGAAATTCCATCAAACACCCTCAAACGAATCCTTAATTATAAAATTAAGATTTGTTAAATGTTCTTTATTTTTTGTGTATTACAGAATTCTGTGGAAAAAGAATGAAGTCGCCGACTACGAAGCGACCACTTTCTCCATCTTCTACAACAATGCTATCTTCCTGGCTCTGGTTATCTTCTCCAGTTTCTACTTCTTGAGGTCCTTCTCGCCTGCCGTCAACTACATTGTCTCCGTGACAGCAGCCGGCGGACTCCTCGCTCTCTTGTCGACGGGATCTCAATGAAGAATCAAAACCTTACATGCGTAAATTAACTATTAATTGTCATCAAACATTGCACAGTAATGTGTCGCAAGTTGTTTGTGAAATATTACTATATTTATTGTGTTTTTTCAATAAACCAGATTTTTTAAGGTAAACGTGTTTTAATTCTGATATTCCATTCGAAATGTCAAAAAAAATAATATCAATCTAGAGGGTAATTCTGCTAACTGCCATCTAAACCAAAGACCATCAAATTGTGATATTTTTATCTATTTGAAACAACTTAGTTCATTAATATTTGTTTATTTTGAATAAGGATGAAATTCGTCAATGCCCGGTATTATGGAAAGAATGGAATGTATTTATAGAAGTTGTGGTATGGTGGCATCCAAATTTAAAAACTATACATTGTGGCATATTATTATACTTGTTAACTAGGCCATGGGGTTTTATGATATTATTTAACTTCTTCACTATAGAAATGAATGCAGACATTTTGAAATGTGTCAAATTAGGGAATGCATTCCTATTATCACATCATTAGGTTTGAGTCATGGTAAATATATTCTGTTAAATTTTGGAAGATTGTAGGGAATACTTGATAAAAAAAACAAAATTGTGGAAAGGATATAACCATGAGAGGATAAACTGATTAAAATATGGTAAATGGTAGAAAAATCTTTTATTTTATTTACACTTTTTTTACAAGGCATTAAAAATAAATCTTAAAATTAACAAATTTTATAATTTAAGATATTGTTTGATCACGGAAGTGAAGTTAACTTCTCTGATATTTAGATTTGGCCATACAATTATGAGATTGTGTAGCATAACCAGTAAATAATAATAAAAATTTTGATCATCACATGGAGATAAATATTAGGTATGGTATAAGAATCCATATTTTGTTTTTGTCGTTTTTATTTAAACTGATTTTCAGTTGACAGTTTTAAGCATTTATCACAAGGCATGGTGAATGCTTATTTTTTTCTTATTAGATTGGAAGCTATTTCAGATTGTGTGAAAAGTATGAAATTTTTCCTAATATACACTAGAGCTATAATTATAAAAAAGATAGAGTTTATTCAAGTATTATGAGGTCATATCACATTTGATCAACGGACACTAGATGTCAATGTTTACCCAATTCGGCTATTTTCATGATTCTCAAAATTATGATTAATAGTTAGAAAAACAATTATCATTCTCAATGTAATAAAACAAATTTGCAATACATTAGTTGAAATACAATTAAAATGGCAAATCAATCATAAACATCAAGCAAACACCAAAAACATTTCTAATGCATACATGCTAATGAAATGTGTGGAAAATTTGTTTAGTTCATATCTTTTATGTATATTTTCCACTTCAGAAAAAAAGAGATACCAAATTTTTTAAATTGAGTGGAATAAAATTTGGAAAAAATGTAGCAAGCATCAAGTAAAGAACTAAATTGAGTAATTAATGCTTTTTTTTTAGTGGAAAAAATATTTTTTCAAAAGTATATGGCCACCGAGCGGTGTCTCATCTTGTCATGCACCAATTTATTTGCTACCTCCTTGATCATACAAGCATCCCTTGTTTCCACAGTCGTATGGAAATCTAAAGGTTTCCATACATGATTTTTTAATCCAAAGTATCACTAATGTAGCTTAAATTAAAATATTTTCTAGGTGAACACAAGAAAACATATTACTTGATATGCATTTATATTTCCTAATAAAATACATGTCTGCAACTAAACAATTTTGAATTCTGTGGCATGTTTCTAAGGATTTTATTTTTCTGTCTATTTATTGATTGTCAATAAATGGGAGAAATTTGAATCAATGAGAAATATTACCCAATGGTATTCAATTTTTATATTACACTCTATTTTTTTTAACATAACTTATTTAGCAGCTTAATTTTAGGTACAATAAATATTTACAACAAATGAGCTTAGAGTTTAGAATCGTAGTTTCATTAGAACCTCTTACTATAGTAGTGATTAGGTTAGAACACGTTCAAGATAGAGGTTGGAACAAAGTTTACATAGTCAGATTGTAGATGCATATAATATAAAAGAACTGTAACAACTACATATTTGATTGACGTATTTATGTTTGAAATTTTATGTCAGTAGTAAAGCATTGACTTTGATATCCCCCAATTAAAGGCATAACATTTTTAACACATTCTCTGAGGAATTATCTAGGTGTAAATTGATGTTGCATCTAAGTGCACTAAGATACCCAAGAAGACAATGAATAATTCTGGGCTAAGAGATGAAGACATGGGGAATCAATGCTCAACAACTAAATGAAGCAAAAATTGCAATGGACGAGATAAAATGCATAGCGTGATATATTCACCCAGTGAATATTATAGAAGCACCCTGGTGCGTTTGCTGAATATACGATTAGAAATAATTAGCAGTTTAAAGTTATTTCATACTGTGTCCGAAAATGAAATGATTCCAGTATCATCATTATAATTATAAATTTCAAGTAAAATAATTACAATGCTGAGGAATGTTCGCCGTAAAATACATGTTTCAAAATTGCCTTGATTACATAATTCATTTTGACTGCCTCTGATATATTATATATGTATAGTGGCTTAATTGACCAATTTGAAATCACATTGATAATAATTATAATGTATCACTGAATAAAGATTGTTGTAATATTATTTACTAGAAACACTAATTTGATTTACACTTAAAGATCATAGTATTATCTGTTAAATACGGCAATTTTGTATTAGAGGTCTTAAATGAATAACATAGTATGATTTTGGGAATTTCGACTCCCTATATCTGCTATTGGAACATTTCGTCACATAAACTTTTACCACTGTGAATGAATTACTTATTTCACATTTTTATAACCGTCTTTACCCAAATACTAAAAATTCTCAAAAATGTTTTACTTTTAAAAACTTCATATTTTATTGGTTCACTTCCTAATAAGTAAATTGATGCTAGATAATTATGTTTAAGTTATCATGTATACATGGTATAGCACTGTATTTTTTCTGACAGGCACTGAAAATTTTAACTTCAAAGTATTTGTTAGCTTTGCAAGACAAAAAATGACTCTTTTGACTTAATCTTTTTTCCACAACGAGGGCAGTGATGGCTTTTGTTAATTATAGTAGTCAATATTCATAGATCAGATACAACTGTTTTTAAACTCCCAAAAAATATATTGGCAAAAGGAACGTGATATCCATGTCATTGTTGACCTTAATGTATTACTTTGATTGCATCATTTTTTTTAATAGATTTATCTATGATACTAAGATACAAAAGAATTGTCCATCCTCGATTAATTTCTGCATGTGCACTATGTTTTATTAAATTAATATTTATTTATTTCTCTGTGAATAGTTTTTGAAACTTACAATTAGCAGAGATAAACACCATTTGTTCGACGACTGTATTTATATTTAAAAGATTCTAAAAAATATTCTTTAAAACTATTCCATTAAATTAATCAGTACATCATGCCCGGATGGACTCCATCATTTCTCTGGAAGTAGACATTCGGATTACTGCTGAACGTTGGCTCCAATGTGGTGTACATGTTGCCATCATCTGATCTCATCAGTAACCCTGGAATTAATAGAAAAATATACATTAATTAGGTAAGGTCATAAGCTAGCTAGTGAATGGTTTATAACTTATGTATTTGGGAAAACATGTCAGATGTAAAAGTATAAAAAGAATTATTAATTTGCTTTGCTGACAGAAACAGTGTGCTGCGTTACAGATAAATTAAGACAAGTGTGTATAAAAAAAAATTGTGGACTATCAACATTCAAATAATATAATAAATATTTATGTAATTGATTTTTCATTCAAAACAATTAATTTTACAATACAGTATGCTGCTGATATAGCAAAGTATATTAACATAAAAAAAAAAAATTCGCAGACCACCAGTCAAGAAACTATGTTCTAGATTTTAAAGAGCATTATCAATAAACCAAAAGCAATCAAGAAATTATTTTGGAACTACTAATAAAAAAGTATAATTGGTAAATTAGTTTCTTCAAAATGGTGATATTTTGAATACCCAAAAATATTGACAAAATGTAAGAATTTGAGAAAACAACATCACTTTCAATTCCAGTCAATGATAACATCATCAACTAATACCCAATAAAGTTCATTGATCCCTCAGGGTCTCTGGATACAAAAATGATGACTGAATAAATGCAAATTGTATATTTCAATGCGTCTAAAATGACGTACATCAGTGTTACAGTAATTAGGTACTTTCCTAATAACATAATAATTATGATGACATAGTGATTTTTTATTACCTTCAATTATTGATATTTCAATTGAGTTACATTGAAAAATAATTATAGTTTTGTTAAGCTTCGTTGACCATGATGACAAATAAATAAATTGAAGTTTTAGGATTATAGTTTATAGTGCCGATTAGATGCTGCCACGTATATAGATAGAAAATGGTCCGCACCCTATTTCTGGCATTTTTTTTTTGTAATAAGATTAGAAGAATTCACAAGCTAAAATAATATTTTGGGAAAAATCGAAAAGAGCAATCATTCTCCCCCAATAATCTGTAGACCTGGTTTCACTTGGAGGGTAGTGATAGTAATAATTAGAAAAAAGCACCACTTCAAATTTCATTTTATAATGATCAAATGCTTGCGGTGGGCTAAACCGGTCCTGATCTTTATAAAATTATACGTGGAAGGAAGACTTTTTTTAATAATGCATTTCAATCAAGAATTGACAGTTAGCAGGGATAATTACAATGATTACATGACATGGGTGGATAGCTTCGATATTAATCAATTATAAATTAAATTTTATAAGCTTTTATTCAATAAATAATTTTAAACGATTTGATGATTTAATGCAGATCAGAACCAAAACATTGATTAACAAATATTACAGTCAAATTGGATGAAGTAAAATTTTTGTGTTTGACAAACTTGGGTTGTGATGAAAAAGTCTGAGAATCACTGATAAAGAGTTTTCACGAGATAGATATTTCCATATTCCATACAAAGGGATGACATAATAATATTATCTGATTTACGTGTAAAGAGTGATTTAGATCCAAATATTTAAAATCGTAGTATGGCCTACTTGAATCTTACTAAAATATTGACAGCTAAGCGACATTAATTCAATATTTTTTCCGATTTGATGCGCTCCAAATATGATATAAATGATTTATGACGGTCAAAATTAAGATTATTGGTAAAAAACCACTGGGTGGTCATCATGTGTCTTCTACTAAAATTTTCATACATTCTTCTCTTGAAATTATGTGCATACACATTTCGCATTCAATTCAAACAATATTTCATGGAAGCTAATTGCTTCATTGTTTCGAGAGTTTTTTTTTCTGTAAGCTGAAATATTCAGTTTTGACTGTCTCCTGAACACTAAGGGTAAACTGACTTAGTCGATGTTAGAATGAAGACGACAATGAAAGCATGAACGAAAATGTCAACATCCTATTGTTATTAATTTTCAGGTCATACAACACTTTTAATTTATATTCTTCAAAAAAGTATGTTCCAAAAAAAGTAACGCACCTTGCATATTATTTAATTGTATGTATTGAAAGTCCACTGATCAATCCTTTGTCGTATTGCAGTTTTATACTGTTTTTAAAAATGTGTTTACGTCCTTAGCTATATCTTCTCTTCATTGAATTAGATAAGTGGAAAGCATATCACAAGCACCCGGTAAATGATCGCATTGACCGTTTGATGTTTTTATGCAAAGATTAAAGTCGATTGATGAAGTCATTAACGCCTTTAAATAATGCATCGATTTGATTTGGTAATTTTCACGATATTTCAACCCGGCGCAGTGTAATTTTGGAGACCCTCCTTTTACGAATGATAAAAAAAACTTATTTGACGATTTTAGCTTTCAAAAAAAAGTGTCACTATTGGTAATTTCATCATTTTCGTTTCATTTCACGCAAGAATATATAAAAAGTACTGCCGAAACCTGTTTATTGGCAAAAAAAAAAAAACTTAAAATTAATGTAACTTTCTTTGAAAACCCTCGGCTTTTAAATGTACATTGAATATACTGTATTCGAGGGCTATTTGGAAATTTCTTTGCATACGATGCTTTAATATCAATATTTATAAGACCAAGTACAATATGCAACGATTCAAAATTCGATTTTCAAATTCAATTGAAAATAATGTTCCATAAATAATATGGCAAGTGTTAAGGATACTTGAGACAAATATCAAGTATCCACAACGAAGCAGTCGTTCGAATGTTTTAAATTTTGTAATAAACATAAACTGATTTTTTCTCTACCTTTTCAATAAAAATTCCTCGTGTTTTAAAAGCACAGCAGATAATTATTAAGCATCGTAAAATGAGGTATTTTACTCCTTTAGTATCGACATGCTGTGACTCCATTAATAGCATGCAAGTATTTACGTAAAGACCAGTCAATATTAAGCGACACGCTAAACATGTTAAACTATACCTTGATTAGTGGCATAGATTGCCCATTGAATAGATTAAGCAATGAGTATTGAGTAGAAAGACAAATGTAGACTTCACTTTACACCAGTGATGCACAACCTGCGACCTGGAATGACATTTCATGTGGCACAATATAAACAAATATCAATCACATTTTTTTCTTCAGAACTTTTCATGGATGATAAAAATACAACTAAAACACATTATTTTAAATTTAAAATACACTTAAAACAGTGATGCACAAACTGCGGTCCGCAAACCTATTTTATGCGGCCCAATATGACATATGTATATGAATTTTTTTCTTCAGAACTTTTTACGGACGTTGAAAGAACACTATAAAATAATAAAAAAAAAACTGTTTTATATACATTAAAAATATTGATAATTTAATCACTTTAAACCAGGGCTGGGGGTCGGTAAAAAAAGTCCGACTCCGACTCCAGCATTTACAGCAATCAATGCGGCCAGAAGCCAAATTTGACATATTAAATGCAAAAATAAAAAGTTCAAACTTTTAAAATTTTTCGACTCCGAGTACGATTCCGGCGAAAACGCCGTGACGGCGACGACTCCAACTCCGACTCCAGCCAAAAAGCCCAGACTCCACGACTCCTACTTTGACTCCCACAGCCCTGCTTTAAACTATCTGAGAATTGATTATTTGTTGATTATTATCAAGTTGTGCATTGACTGAAAGTAACGATAATTTAATCAATTTTACCCATGCGGACCTCGAACAATCTGATAATTGATAAGCTGGCCAGCTTATCAATTATCAGATTGTCTGTACACCTCTGCCAAAAAGGTTGTGCATAACTGATTTAAACCATAGGTGGCCAACGCATGGCCCGCGGATCTGAAGGAAATTTTAGCTTGAAGTGTATATTTTATACACATCAAAAGATGTCCGTTATGCATGGATAATATTTGTGAAAGTATCTCAGCTTCCATGAAAATATCTTCTATATTCGTGTTAAGAAACGATCAAGAAATTGTTTTCCATGCAATAAGGGACACTTTATTTATTTAATTTTTTAAAATAAATAAAAGTATTCTTAAATAATATCCTAAATAGAAGAGGCTGCTCGCCATTGCTTACATTATTTCCAATGACAGGTTTAACCCTTTCCTAATTGACCGCATCTCATAAGTTAATATTTTATAATTGATAACATTATTCGTATAATAATTATGTGTTTACTTTGCTTTGACCCCCTCCTTGCTTCCCGTAAAAGGAAAAAATTCCAAACTCCATTTTGTAATTTTAAAATATTAGAATCAACTTGCTTTATCACTTAAGCAAACTTTGCGATAGTAAGTCCGAAGATACCTCTGAAAGAGGCGAAATACGTGTCACAATACGTGGAATAATCAAAGTTATTTTATATTAAAATGAGCTTCCACAAAGTTGCCGCCGAAACCATCAAAAGTATTTGATTTCCGTTTTAATACGACGAAAATGAAAACTTTTCATCGTTTCACACTAGATATAAATGTCATTGTGAAGGTGGCCGATATTTTTGTTTTTTCTTGCCTAGCAATAATATTAAAATACAAGAATGTTCGATTTTTGAATCTGACTCATCGTCAAAATGGCTGATATGGTCGATTAATCGTTGTATCCCGAGTAAAAAAGACATTAAAAAGTGACAGAATGCGGCTGATATTGTATAGTTTAAAGCGACGCAATCATGTGTCATTAAAAATAATTTATACCATGAATATGTGGCTTCTTTATCCATATATAGACAGACGGTCACTATATCAATGGAGCTATTTTCGTTCTGCAGCATCAAGTAAAGTCAACTCGATTTTGCCACACTTCGCAGTAAAGTGATTAACTCCGTGGCCTCTAGCAAGTATCTATCTGGTTGGTTTGGTTACACACATAACTATAAAATTGTACTTGAAGTTGAATTACTTGATATAGATAATGGCACCCTGATAGTGTCAAACAAGTCCGATAATGTAATTTAAAACATCGAATGACATTTAAAAAAAGAACACTATCAACACAAAATGGTTGTAGGTAGCTAAGTGAAATTTATTATTTGTCATTGAACTAAGAGAATTTTACTCGGCTTATGATGGCTTAATCTCACAAAAGGAAATAAGAACAGTTATTTTGTATTTGCGCTTCTCCAAAATTACAAACAAAAAATAATATACACTTCAGTTTTCCATGTCCAATTAATCCCTTTTATACAGGATAGCTTGAAAGGAAATACGTTGGTATTTCCAATATTAATATGTTGAAACGTTGATTTCTTAATACTTTCGGTGCTGATACATATGTATATATGTATATATTAATATAATGATAGTAATGCGTATAACTAAAAACAAATCTTATATATAAAACCGAAACGGCGTAATTCCCTTTTGCATTGTTGGTCATTAAGTTGCCATAAAAACGAATATGAAAGAAAAAATGTTTGAATTTTTATCGGCGAAGACATTTAGTCAAAATGTAATAAATTAGTCTTCTACTGAACTTTTCCGGCTTTTTATAATTAATAATAATGTTTATTATTTACGTGAAGGTATTATTTGACATTTCTTTGACAGCAAATTAGATTTTTTCCTTGAATTTGGACATTTTAATGGGCGAGAATGGGGCGGGGCTTGTGTTTGCGGGAGTTTGTGATTTTATTTTAACTCTATTTTGGGTTTAGATTTTGTGATATAATTATGTCGAATGATATAACATTAAATAATTATTGGTCGCTTAGTCGGACTAAGCGACGCCGGGTAGCAATACTAGTATTATATATTTTTCTAGTGCCTATAAAGATGCTCCATTATAAAATTATTTCATCGTCACAAATGTAAATAAATTTAAATGTTTATTTAATGCAGTTAAAGCACACCCCCCCTCTTAGGATGACGATATAATAATCAACTTATTGATACGTGGAATAATAATGTTATCAAATGTATAGTATGCACAAAATAAACAAAAGTATGCTTAAAATAACCTTCTGCCAATTCTTGGTAAGGCAATGGAAAGAGAAACCGAGAAATGGTATTTGAGAATATTTTTTAAAGAAACCGGTTAACCCTTTCCTTGCTTATAGCTCGTACATTTCCATAGGTATGAATTCCCAGTAATCTGCTGACAGACATCGTTATTGGATTATTTTTGTTTGGAGGTCCAACAATAAAAAATGGACATTGAGGAAAATTCCACTATCTTTTTTTGGAAAAGGCTGGTAGCGATTATTTCAACTTATTAAATGGTCGGGTTTTCGGAAGGATAACTAATATTAGATAATCTTCTGTCATATATTTCGAAAAGAAGATAACAATGTTCAATACCAGATCACGATGAGTTTTGATTAATGATTATTTGGGGACATGCTTATGTTTAATATCCATCGGTATATCCTTGTCAATATTTATTTGTTTATTTTTTAGTTTCGTAAATAAATTCTTTAATACATTAGCTTTTCGGCAGTCAATTTATGGATTTATATGTAATGATGTAGATAACTATGATACACCATTTCCGAAGAATGAGTCGAAAATAAATATAGTATCCATGTCATGTCCTGATCGAATTCTCTATTTTCACAATTACTGAATTGAAAATTGAAATATTGACTGAAAGTTTATTCCCGCATAAGAGTTATTATGGAAATACTTTCCTATGAAATTTAATGCGTCATACTCTGTTAAAACAATACTGATATTTTCTATAATTTTCGTTCCTTATTGTGTCAATATTGATAAGGCTAGACACAAATAAACTCAACGTATTCTTTCCTTTAACTTTAATTAATATTTTAGTAATACAAATAATAACACATTTAAGTATTTATTCCACAATAAAATTTATTGGATCAGGACCGGTTTCGCTCATGGCGAGCATTATCAACTGAATCATTTTTTAAAGTCAGGTCTGTAATCGATTGTTAAAGTTGTTTATTTTGATATCGGAGCTCACTGGGTCGACTCCCAATATGGAAGTTTCCTAAATTGATTTGTCAATCGGAATAAGTACCAACAATGTTTCATTACAGTTTTAATACTCATTCCACATTGGATTTATTGAGATCATGATGATAATTTTGATAATGCTCGCGATGAGGGAAAACGGTCCTGATCTCAATAAATCAAATGTGGAATAAGTACTAAAAATGTGTTATTATTTTTATTATAATGCTATTCCACCAAGTATTGACAGTGAGCACCTAATATTGTAGTGTTTGCCTAATCGAAAATAGAATTATGGATTAACTACTTTCTACTTCATTTAATTACCAACAATACTGCATTGCATAGTAAATAATAGAGGTTTCGTCTAAAAAGAAAAAAATATCTAGTGCTAATATCACAACAAAGTTTGACAATTAATTGATATTTGAAACAAAACGCCCCCTTCACACCAGCTGTGAAATCGCGCCTCGGAGTTGCGATAGAAGTTTGGTTGCAGTGCTAAAGAACTTCACACATTTTGTAAAGTTGTGAAGAATTGAGCGAACCGTGTTAGTGAAATGTATGAAAAGTGCATGGTGGTGCAGAAGCTTACCTGGTGTGAATCGGGGCGGCGGGTAGTAGAAGTGACAAGGGGGTGCAAAGGGGTGCAGGGGGGGCATGCCAGGGTAGCAGTAGAGCCTCGCCAGCGCAGCCGGATAACGATCTGCGAACCATTACCGTTACAAGGTCATGAGGAAAATTTAGAAAAATAGAAAAATCAGAGAAGAGTTCTTTTTTTAAAAAAACAAAAGAATATTTTTTTCATTAACAATTGAAGATCGCTTTTGATAAAATTTTACACAACCACAATTAGAAACAAATCGGGAGTGAATGATAAAATCATGAATGAAGCGGTTTCCAAGCCGGGAGGCGCGCCTCCCTAGGGGAGCACGGACTCTTGCCAGGTGAAGCGCCCATTTTTTTTTATAGCAAGAAGTAATTTTTATAACATAATATGGACAAATAAATGAATATTCATATCATAGCGTAACAGTGGAAGTTTTTTGAACAATCGTTTATTTCCATTTTTTCTTTTACATTTGTGTAAATTAATTTAATTACAAGTAAAAAATACCCGGAAAGGGGAAACAATTATGGCCGCACTGATGAGATGTTTTTCCAATGCACAAAATGACCGCCAGTTGCATGAGCAACCTCCAATGTAAATTGGATGAGCTTGCTTATAAAAAGAAAAAGTTCAATGCATTTTAAGCTTCATGAAGTTTATGTATTTAAATGAATTAAAATTTTATATATAATACAATACAATTTGGGGATGCGCAAAAAATGCAGGCATAGTGGCATAAAGTTTGGAAGCCACTGAATTAATACATTCTTATTACCATCATTAGTGCATGAAATGATGCGTTTCAAAATGAGGCAGATATAAATAAAATACAGTCATTTGGATTACACTTATTCAAGCAATTAATCGAACAATTATTAATCGATTCAAAATAATATTTATTTGTTCTAATGATCAAAATAAATGCTTATAAATTGATTCGAATCTGCTGCTTATTCTTTTGTTTCGAATTCGAAAAATATTTGAATTTGGAATGTAATTCCAGCGGTCTTTAGCTACGATTCAAACGTCACGCTATTTTTACAGTGTTGTTTTTTTGAGACAATTTTCGTGTGTTTGATTTCTCACAGATGTCTTCATATGGAAAATTATTCGTTGCATAAAAATAGTAAATAATGGGAGGGTAACTAGCCATTTAAATATAAGTACGCAAGTGTGGCTTTTTGACTGAGATATGAAAGCGTGCGTAGCGAACAATGACTTGCTAAGTACCGTTTCGACTCGCATAAACTTTGTCGAAACAACTCCAGTACTTATTTGAACACACTTACAATTATTTTACAAATAGTTTATCTTTACTCTGTGTTGCACACACAAAAAAATAGCTGCATTTCAATGCTGGTCAATTTGCAAACTCATTCAATGAGCGCATAAAAAGTTCAATTTATAATTACAAAAAAGGCGAAACACTTTGTTTTGACATTTTGGCTTACGAAAAATGAGTAGGAAGTAATTACGTTTAAAATTATATTGATAGATATCAAATTCTTACACATATGTACATTAAGTATTCGAATTGTATGACCAGGATATCAGTTTTTCTTTTGAATAATTTCATGTGATTCAAGGTATTCTTTTTATATATTATATTGTAGATTCAAAGTAGCAAAAAAATGACTTCAATGTTTCAGTTAATTCACTTCATCGAATCGTGATTAATTGTTAGTATACAGTGTTTGCTTCTTTTATTAAAAACTAAAAAAATGTTTTAGAGTTGCCAGACACCAGAAATGATCACTCAAATTAAAATTCGAATTAAATTGATACGAAACTTTTACTATTTTCCACTGTTAATAATTTAATTCAAATCGTTTTAAATAATAAATATCATTGTGTAACAACGTCTCTCTATGTGGAGCATATACGATCCTAATTAAACCTATTTCAAATGAAGGGCTTAAAACTAAATCACTCAACCTCTTCATTTCTCAAAATATATGGGTAAGGTTACAATAAGACTAGTGGTGATTTAACCATTTTTAGGATTGTTTGGATATGAAACATTTAAAGACATCAATACCTTACAACGCAAATGTGTAAATCAATTTGTGAAGCTGTCTGCATTGAGAATTCGAGCCCGCAAGCTACAGGGCCAGAAATTATGCATTACATTTTCAACATGAAAGTTTGCTTTTTGCAAAATTTGAATTTAACATATTTTAATCAGTGTAGTCACTTCCAAAAACATGGTTTTATCTAAGTAGACGCGAATTTATGGGGAAATACTGTGTCATATAAATTATATTGACTTTTATTATAAAACATGAAAGTATTAACTGAAATTAATTCCCATTTCACACCATCCGTTAAAACGCTTCATAAGATGTCCATTTTATACCAGAAGTTTGAAGTGAACATAGCTATAAAATTCGATCATTAAAAACAAAATACATCGAGACGTATTTCATGACACTCCTTGATATAAAATTAATAAGATATGTTATAACGAATTGAGATTGATTGGAAAATAACACGCAGACGAATGCATCTGGGAATCGTAGAATGTTTTTAATACGACGTCAACATAAATAACACATAATTCGATTTGATTTTATAGTTGTGATTAGTGATAGCGAAAACAATCGTGTTTGGGACCGATATATTAACCTTTACTTACTGATGTAAAGTCATTAACTTTTACCAGCCGGAGGGTGAAACAGTTCGTCAACCACCACTGCTACTTTATCTTAAATATCTACAGTCGCAACCAATGAAATTCGCGTACCCTTCACAATTCCATTCATTTGCAAATATTTCCTCGAAATGAGGTACAGATGCTTACGCGACTAGGTCTGGCTCAGTACTGTTGAAGCCTTCAAATCTCGCCTGTTCTTCGAAATAAGGCTTTTAGTTTTCTTTACAATCGGAAGGAAAAAAATGGAAATCGGTAAAGATTTCAAGGAAATATTCGCAAATGAATGGAATTGTGAAGGGTGCGCGAATTTCTTTGGTTGCGACTGTATGTTCATATTAGTCATACGTGCGAAACTTTTGGTATTCTTAGATCAATGTTTTTTTACACCTTTTGCAGGAAAAAACTCTTATTTTTATTGACCAGTTTCGTCGCAATTAAATAAAATAGAAAATAATTCGAAATATTATTGGCCGAAAATACTTGAAAGCGTCGCTACAAATTGCCAGGATTCAAACTTCACTGCTTATACGCAATAAGATAACGTTATTTGATTTCAAACGCGCTTCTTTCAACGTACGTTTCGAATCAAATGGATGCTTTTTACATTAAAAGATGTAGATAAGCGCTCACATCATAGTTTTGATTACGCCAGTCTGTCATGAAAATCAACGCGAATAGTTTGTCCTTTCATGCGCGACTTAAAATATGAATAATTATAGGAAAACTATCGATGTATATAGATACGTTAAAGCATAATTTATATATTTTTAATGCAATCTATGCCAATAAAGCAATACTACAGGGGTATTTTAGACCCCCCTTTGGATCACGAGCTATTTCAGGGACCGTATTTCGAAGGTTAATATCAAGCCACAGATACACTGTATTTGTTAAAACCAGCGGCTTATACATTTTTATTGCATTGCGTTTGCAGTACAGCTTACGAGATATGACCATGACGGAAAATATGTACCTACATCCGAATTAGAAATTATACAAGGAACTGTTGCGTTAGTATCGACTGTCTCTTATATCTTTCGCCATCGTTAAAATAATGTCTTACAAAACAGGCGTGAACGTTTGTTCAATGATAAATTACTGACACAATTAAAAAATGCACTAAATCGATTACATTCGATTCGGAGTTACCATATTATTGTGTGTTAAAACAGCTTGAGATAGTGCTGTTATTTTAGTATCTATATTATTTGTTTGATTTGCATATACACAGATATTCACCGCTACAAACTTATCATACAAGAGATGCTATAATCGATCTTGAACATTTTCCTGTCAGTCACATACAATTAAACAACGCAGTGTTGGTCTATAAAATAGTCTGTAAAAAATTGACAAGCGATTAATTGAAAATAATTAAGCTATAAGATTATCAAAACTATGCGTGAATTTAATTTCCAGTGAAATGAAAAAGAATTTCTCTTCAATTTCTCGAGTTTTTTAAAATGAATATAGAAAGCGGCACAGAGAAGTAGAATAGGAGCCGCAGGCTAATAGGTGATTTAAAATCTTCGTTTAGTTTTATACAAATATTATTGACAAGTGCTACCAACATTATAAAATACAGTGTGATTTATCTGCACTTTATCTTATATATAAAACGAAACGGCGTATGTATGTATGTCTGTAATTCCCTTTTGCATTGTTGTTGCAAGTTGCGATAAAAACTAATATGAAAGAAAATATGTTTGAATTTTTATCGGCGAAGACATTTAGTCAAAATGTAATAAATTAGTCTTCTACCAACTTTTTCCCGGCTTTTATTAATATAATAATGTTTATTATTTACGTGAAGGTATGATTTGACATTTCTTTGACAGCAAATTAGATTTTTTCCTTGAATTTGGACATTTTAATGGACGAGAATGGGGGCTGTCATCAAATTGAATAAAGTTTGTGATTTTATTTTAACTCTATTTTGGATGTTAGATTTTGTGATATAATTATGTCGAATGGTATAACAGAAATAATTATTGGTCGCTTAGTCCGAGCGACGACGGGTAGCAATACTAGTATCATATATATATTTGTGAACAAAAGTCACAAGTATGTAGTATAATTATTGTTTGTTTTGTTCCTATCCTTCCCTCCTTGCTTCCCGTAAAAAGGAAACATCCCAAACTCCATTTTTGTAATTTATCATTTTAGAATACAGTGAAAACCCGATTCTACGTTTTTCAAGGGATCGTATAAAACAAACGATTAATGCGGGAAAGTTTTATATATGAACTTAATGCCGGGACTATAGGAAATGAACGTACCACGCGGGAAAACCTATAATGCGAGATCGTAAGATCGGGGTTCCACTGTATTATCATATTAGCATTCTTGCTTTCTTACTTAAGCAACCTTTGCTATAGAAAGTCCGAATATGCCTCAGAAAGAGGTGAAACACGTGTCAAAATTAGTAATACAATACGTATTACTAATAATCAAAGTTATTTTAAATTGTATATTCAGTTAAATTAAGTTAATCGCGCAAGTCGAAATCGCGAAGTCTGTACTAAGGAAAAATGGAAGCAGCGGTATTGAGTTAAGAAATGTTTAGTCATACATACTTAATTTCAATAGAATTTACTTTCTCACATATCCATACTAGCAACACCGATGGCATTACTTACAAGATAGGTTTGGCCAGACCGAACTTGGTTATGCGAACTGGTTAATCTGCAACAATACAATATCGCCTTACCTAAACGCATGGGTTATTTATCGGCATCGCGTTGTGTTTGTCAGCTAGCATATTATTAAGCTCGCGATTTCATGAACGGCGATATCGTATGTTGAAGATTGCACTTTCTATATATGGGCCAACTGACTTTTGCGGTTATATATTTTATTTTCTGCATATAATGTTTCAATACCTTGCATTATTCCACAACATTTGACAAAACAGTTTATTTTATAAGCCTAGATGGAATGCATACTTTAATTTTGAATATTAAGCATGGTTTTATGTCATTAAATCTAAGTTATGCAAATTTTTATTTTCAATACCGTAAAAAGGGGTGAATAAAGACAAAAACAAGGATTGAACTTTAGCACAACTTTACTAAGTATCGAATGTAATCATTATGGTTAAGTAAGTTTCTTCGAATGACAAAACGAAACCAACTATAAATGATTGGTCAAAATTGAAACAAACGTGCCTAAGTTCGATGCCTGTGCATCCTTACTTTTTGACTCCTTATAAACTTTTCTTTTATTGCACGAAAATTAAATTAAATCATGTTTTTTTAGTTAATAAGTACCGTAAAACGAGGTGAATAGAGTTCATATATTCCATTCATTAAAATCTGTTGTTTTGTCAATATTCACCCCGATTCAATGTGAATAGTGACATCGAACAAAATTGACTGTGTGTTAATAAAGATAGTGAATATTTGAAAATTTTTGTCATGAATGTGTAGTAGGACTATATAGACACGTTTCCAGCCATTCATATTTGAAATATGTGGCGCAGGTATGAAGATACATATGTACATAGTCGTGAAGGGTAAAAAGTGTCTCTATTCCCCCTGTTTTACGATAAATCCTTTTAATTAATGATGTTATCTTAATAAAAAAGTTCTTACTGTATTTTGCAAATATTAACCGTATTAAACCGAACATAACGCGATCTTTTTAGTATAATATTCATATGTCGGGTCCGTGGTCGAGTGTCAACGACGTTGGCTTCGGTTGGGGAGATGACAAGATCGAATCCCAGTCCGTTCATTTTTCAATTTAGAATTATTGTTTTCTGCTCGAAGACATAGATGCATGTGTTGTTTAAAATTCCCTCCCACAACCATCCGATCTTAAAAAAAGGTGCGATGAGTCAAACACTAATCCTGTTCTAGTACTAACATATCTATTCATACTATATTCGAAAAAGGGAGCATAGTAAACGTAGTAACATATAAAATTGTGGAAAAATAACAAAGTATTCTAGTTTTACAGAAATTATATAATAGTTCTTTAGAACTTTAGTTTAGACGATGGCGTAAGCCGATATAGCTAACATATAATTTCTGTAGAACTAAAATACTTTGCTATTTTTCACTGTGTTTCGTTATAATCTATTTCATGACATATCATCACAATAGTTTGTACATACATATATAAGAAACCCCCCGCTGCAAAATGTAACGTGATATGAATGACCTAAACGATTACTAGCGCTTACACATATAACGGATGACAATAATTTAAATATGCATCTGCATATCAACAGTTTTTAAAAATGAATATTTAAACTCAGACTCTATATTTTTCCTTACTGCGTACATGCCCAAAATGACTTTACAATACCGGCTTATTTTTTTAATGTGTGATACCTTATAGTACGACATGTACGATGAAACCGGTTCTTGCGATAACTTTGGTCATGACGCATTAGGTTAATGTTAAAATTAACATTTCGTTTTATTATTTCTGACATAATTACTGTACAAATTTGAGCCGCATAGTTTGTTCTCAATCCGCGTACCGCAGCCCGGATGGGGTTTTAAAATTTGTATTTCACGTAACATTATTTGGTTGAAATACTGACATAAGTTTGATAAAACATATCGGTTGCTATGCCAATGTGCTTTCAGATCGAGGTGCCGTAACTCTTCATATTACTTCGAAGCAAATTAGTATATCATAAGCTTAATAATTATAACGTATGCAGAACATATCTTACGTTTAACTTGGTAAATTAAATACGCAAGGTTTGTAAAGATGTGTTAACGACTTACAAGCTGAATTGATTCAGAACGTGAGCAACTTTATTTCATACCTACTTTGTCAAATTTGATGGTTAAGCTTGTTCACAGAATATACTGTTTCAATAAAATTCGATATCTAATATATAAAAATCAATGTTTGTTTGTTCGTATTTTATGCGTTGCCGTACCGACCTGACATACCCCGCTAATTTTATTGTTGCACTTGCGCAAAGGTTATAGGCATAGTTCAATTAACTTTCAGTAGGTGGCGCGTGTAGACAATCTACAAAAGACAAACAGCAAATGTCAAACGGCAAATGTCATCGATGCCGATCAATGTTAGTGAAATTATTTATCTATAGATTAATTCATTTTATTATTATAAATTCTCAATACTAAAACTTAAGAAAACATACTATGTCATTTCTCTCATAAGTTTGTCTAAAGTCACTTACTGCCATATTGATTGGAAGGGCAGAATATATGTTACTATTTCACGTTTGTTACGTGAATGCTATGAAAATTCACTAATTAAGTAAAAATATTGAAAATCCCAGCACAGTTTATTGTAAATGTTCATGACGTAACAACAATAGAACAAAATTTATTCGCCTTCATTGTTTCGAACAATTTGAAAAGATAATTAAATCGTCTTAACTGTATTTGGTTACAATTTACATACATAAAATGTAAATTCATTTTTCAAGACAATTAGTTGCTACCTTAGTGTGGGTATATCAAAACAAAATTTGCATTTTTTATCTCGTATATTTAGCCAGGAAAAAAAAGTTCAGATGTTTGACAATTTGACTGTATCAGTATTTTAAATATGATCCGAAATTATAATATTTTTTCTTCCCGCCAATATTTTTTAAATAAATATTGTAGTTATTGTAATTACTAATGTTAAGCATGTTAAATACAGGAATAGAGTGAACATAAAATATATATTTAAAACGTCACGTTTTCAGGCTTTCGAGTGAACGAATGAACTTGAAGATGCGAAACCCGGGTCGTAAGAGAAAAAAAACAATTGGAAAAGTGCCAAATTCAAACGATTTAAACAATGTATAAAACAGACTCGGGGAGATTTGATACACGATTGCGCTCGCTGTTCGATTCCATATAAAACAGTGTTCATTATATTACGACTCAATGACGTCTTGTTTGAAACCAACTTACACCATACATCTAAATCGATAGTTTGCGAAGTCTAATCAGTCTTGAAATATATTTCCTCTTTATTAGAGGGAAATAAGCTTACATGCGTATCTCCGTTTTGGTCAATTGTGCAGGACAGGGTAAAAACCAGGGCTGTGGAGTCGGTAAAAAAAAGTCGCGACTCCCGACTCCAGCATGTACCAAAACCACGATTACGACTCCGACATTTACCAAAAATACGACTCCGATTAAAAAAAGTTAATATCTTCACTTTTTTTCCCTAAGATTCCTATTTATGTGTATTCAATTAAATATCAACACTATCAATGCGGCAAAAAGCCAAATTTGACATATTAAATGAAAAAATAAAAAGTTCAAGCTTTTCAAAATTTCCGACTTTGAGTACGACTCCGGCCAAAAAGCTCCGACTCCACGACTCCGACTCCACAGCCCTGGTAAAAACTGATTATTTTGAGAATGTAAAATTTTGTGTTATAAACAAAAAAACCCCTTTTAAACGATTTATTTGTACCGCCGCTGAAAAACAACTAATAAATGACAGGTGACAATACAAAATAGCGGTGTTGGATAATAAGCAGCGTAGGCTGTAGAAAAACAAGGGAGATATCAAATTTTCTTAAAAAGTTTTTCCGATGCACTTAAATAAGTTTTGGTTATAAAAATTTACGGCACATGCACATTGCATGATACAACAAGATGGCATTATTAAGTCATTTTCAGCCAAAAGTGAAGTTAACAACATTACTCTTTAAGCCATCGATATGTGGCATTTGTAATACATTTTTAAATATTTAGATATTTCAAAACAATAAAAATCAAACTAGAAAGAAAAGATATCAAATGAATCCATATCTGAGATCTAAAAATTTTATTGTCAAATTCGATATGAACCACGTCAGGACTATAACCCAGAACACTTCGGTCAATTCCTACTTAAACATAAACTACACTACTAGACCACGGAGTCAAACAAATTCCGTTTTAGGTAGTCTGCGACTTGATGCAGTGTCAAAATAACATATTTGTGTTGCTGTCAGTGATATAATTTTATGCTGTGATCTAGAATAGATAACATCTTGACAGACCTAGCCTTAAAAAATATTTATATAAATTACACGTCCACTAAAATGTACGGAGGTACAGCTGCCGGCAAAATTTATTATCGGCATTGAAAAAGCAAGAAAAACTGTACTGGACTATTAATCGAGCATTAATATAATAAAAATAACATTTCTGCACACAACGGTGTTGCAGATATATATTTTTTATTTATTCCATTATGTACTCTTACATTATTGCTTTATTTATTTAACAAATTCACAGTTAACTCGTTCAGACCCGCACTTTTGTTACGATTACAACAAATGTATTGCTTTCGTATTTGTTGCAGAGCTTTTATAGCAAAGTATGTATATCATCAATGTAGATCAATTTATATGAAAAATTTTGGCTAGTTTTTAATCGGTCACTTAACCTTTACTTAACTTAAACTTAGGCAAAGGAAAACGTAGGTAGTTAAGTTACTCGCTCTCTCTATGACTCATTCTTAGAACTGAATATGGTTGGGTTGGTTGGAAGAATGGCGTGATATACTTACAAGTCTTTGGATAAAAATACATTTGCGTGGGTACGCGGGGAACCTTTTCATGTCGGAGGGCGTCATTCAAGGGACTTGTTGATATATTGTTTGAATAATTTGCTTCAATTGCGAAAACTGTGCATTTTTTAAACAATAAGTCAGCCGATGTCAGAAATGTCAACAGAAAGTGCATTTTTTGTAAAGTACAAAACAGGAGCCCGAAATTTAGTATTTACCACGCCACACGCTACATTTGTATACGGAAGTTTTGCTCATTTGGTACTGAGATCTCCCTAAAAAAGATTCCCGATTTAAGACGAGCGTTGCCGAATGCATGCATCAACTTACACTAGCTTGTGGCATATAGTATTATTTCGTTTAGCAAGGGGTTACTTAGTACTTTCAGACAGACAGACGGGCGATGGTTTTCCTGCACTCCCTAATATTCTTTTCATCGGCCCAAGTCTCACTTATTATTATTAGCTATACTTTTATCGAGATCATAACTAGTATTAAATAAAATTTACCTCGAGTCAGTACCTTTTCGCGGCTATTTTTTTAGCTACATAAAAAAACATAAAAGTATCGCGTCGATTTCTAAGTGCTATTGACTTTTTCGAG